>SNQJ01S0026016.1:84055-111350 GCA_010110895.2 Picea sitchensis
ACGGAAGTTATGAGCAATAAATCTGGTTCATTCATTTTGGAGGACGACTAAGAATATGCCCGCATCTTGAATGCTTATCCATCAGATTAGGGTTAAGAGATCATTAAGATTAAAAGATCATTAATTCTGCCCATTGTCAATAGATATACGCCTTTCGGCGTAAATATATAATATATTTATTATTCAATATATAATATATTTAGTTTAATTCTATTGTGGTGAGAAGTGTCTTCAATGTGAGGGAGATGTGTAATTTCATATGTATTCAATGTGTAGTTCACATAGCAATTTAAAAAAAGTTTGAACCTTGAGAAATTTGATCTCTTTTATTGGATTATAGATCCAAATTTAAAATGAATATGTGTTTGTGCATTTAAATAGAAATTACATTTCTCCTCTTTATTATATACATAAATTTAAATTTAAATTTATAAATATAAATATTAAAAATATATAATATAGATTTATATAATTAATTTTTTTAAATGATAATTTTTTTTCAAAGAATTATAAATAAAAAAATTATTAATTTTATATTAATAAAATTTCACTTATTTATTTTAATGCACATTTTCTCATTAATATTAATTTTTATAATATAATGATTTTTTAATAAATAATTTTGCAATGTAATTTAATCTTCAATAAATATGCATTCATTTTCTCACAAATTTATGTAAAATCATTTACAATGAACTTTTATTAATCTTGGTAGAATGTAATCTTTAACAAAAATTACATAATAAATATATAATATATTTATTTTGTTGTGGTGAGAGGTGCTTTATACATTTCAATGTGAGGGAGATGTGTAATTTCATACGTATTCAATGTGGAGTTCACATAACAATTTAAAAAAAGATTACACCTTGAGAAATTTGATCTCTTTTATTGCATTGTAGATCCAAATTTAAGATGAATATGTGTTGATAAAACTTTATATATATATGGTCTTCAATAAGCCATTGGCCTTCGCAAGGATCTAGATCAATAGAAGATTCATTATCTTGTCTTTGATCTGCTTGAAAGACTGGAGGGTCTGCAAATATTTCTTCATTTTTACTTGCAATAATGTCGTCTTCATTCTTACTGCTGCAAGAAACCTCTTCTTGATTTACTTCAAAGTCTTCTTCATATAAATTTCCTGATCTGTTTGAAGGAGATCTTGTTTTTTTGCAAATTCTTCTTCATATATTTGACCACAATTGCTATCATGTTCTGATTTTTCATCAACAAACTGATTATCCTTACGATCTTGTTCTATGAAATCTAAATTGCAACATTCTTCAAAAAGAACATCCACTGAATATATTCTCTTGCAATACTTATGGAAAGCTGTGTGAAATTCTTTCAATGAGGAAACACTAGAAGGGGATAGAGATTTGTACTAGAGTCGAGCATCTCCTCCCAATGAAAACATAAAAAGCTTAATGAGGAGATAGTCATGATATATATCCAATTTATCCAAAAGCTTATGAAATTCAAACAAGTGTTGTGCAGGATTGTCACCCACATCTTCTCTGAAATTAGGAAGTATATCTTCCCAAACTTTAATGTCTAGAACAACGTTTGGAAAACCAAAAACTTTAATGTTTTTTTTGAGATTTATTCTAAGGATCGAAGAATAATGTCAGGCATCAAAGATTTTAAATGAAATGTTTTTATGAGTGCTTTTTTCTATCTTCAGTTTTATGAGAAATAATATTTAAATGAAATTAATGATAAGACAGTACAAAGGTTGTATCTTGTTATCTGAGTCACAATTTAATGTCAAATGATGTATAAATGATTTACAAAACTGTTAAAACAAATTCAGGTATCAATTACAGATAAGTCTCACCTTGTTTGCAGTAGAAGAAAAGTAGAAGATGCACCCTTGAAAGGAGATAAAAATGCAGTAATTCACACAGGTCACAGGTCTTGTTTTACTCAAAGTAATAACAGAGGAAAAGTTGTTACTGAATGAACTTCTGATATATTATGATCACAGTAGATGTAGTACTAAATTGTAATAATTCACTCTTCAAGAACTACGGAAAGAATTCAGAGAGATGGAAACACAGAGGAAACACATAACTCAAATTGAATGAAACTTAGAATCTCTGTCTGCACTTGTATTAATATTCATAATTTTTTTCTCTTTTACATTTGGCAAGAAGCAGCCTCGAATAGATCTAAAATCTATCTATTTATACAAAAATTGTCTCAACTAAAAATCGTTGGACTTCCCACAATATCTTCCTAAAAATAGAATACGATCCGAATGAAATGACAACATGCATATATTGTTGAGTTTTGATTTGATGTGTTGGTGCTTCATCTGTCCCTTCATTTTCTCGCAGAAGCACTCGTTTTCCTTTGTTCTTTGAACTGGGTACACATGTTCATTAAGGCCACCAAAATCATTGGCTTACTGTCTTTGCCATCTGATTTTGTTGCCATCTGTCCCTTTGAATGCGTTTACTAGGATTAACAATTGCAGTTGAAGATATGGGGGTGGTAATTGGATAGGTAGCTCAACGCTAGCTCGTTATGGGATGGCTAACAGTTACAGGGAAGAGTAACCGTTCATGAATAATATGACGTGGGGAAAAGTCACATGTAGAGAGAGGGGAAGTGTAGGTGGTGAGGTAGACAATATCGGGAGTGTGGAGGGTGTGACAGGCTGGAGGGTGAAACGTAGAGTGGGTGGAGGACAGGTGTTGAGTCAGGATTCTAATGGTCCAGCGTTCAAATAATAATCAATTAAAATAAATGACTAAAAGTCCCTTTATACTTTTCTGTTTTGCAAGGGCACGAGGAAGTGGTTTTGAGGTAACCCGCCTTTCATCCCGCAATGCACCTGGTGATGTCACATACCCCTGAGATAAAACCGTGGTTTAAATTGTGGGACCACTCTTCTAAATTAAACTTCGTGCAACTTCACCCCTCGCAATCGCTCTCGACCGTTGATCTCGAGAACTCATGATCCACGATATTTCGGACCTGATCATCTTGGCGTTCCTGCCATATTTATCCCTTCCCTGCCATATTTGGTCCCTTTCCTAGTTTATCAGGCTTCCAAACTAGTTTAGCGTTCTGCTAGATTCTGAAATATGATCCATCAAGCTTCCTTGCAACTTTTCGTGGCCCCATAATCCTTAAGGAAATAAAATTAGCCTGCCTGTAACAAAAGAAGTCTGTAAACTCTTCACTGAATGAAATATTGTTAATTGCAACTGGTAAAATGATTTTGAAATTCGAAGATCTTTATTCATAAAGTCTATCGGTCTTCGTATAGATCTACTGACGAAGAATTTATTAAAAACTTAATGTTATTTATTACCTGGTGATTCACAATCTTTATTGAAATCATTAACCTTTGTCAATCATAAATGTCATTAATACTTCGAAGGTCCGGATTTCAAAAGTTTTGGATGTGACAGGATGTAAATCTCTCGAAGTACGAAACTGCAGAGTAATAAATTAATATTTAATCATGATTAACCTACATTATTAAATGTTTTATTAACTTTTTAAAACACTTTTTTCTTTTTGTAATTATTTTGGTGCTTTGATACTTCGGCGCTTTGATACTTCGACACTTTGTGAACTCAATTTTTGTTAAAACTCCTGAAGGGAAATCTCCTGGAGTGGAGTGGTAGATATGACATCATTCTTGATGATGTGTTAAGAAAAGAGAAGTGTCACGTGTTACTTGAAAACGTGTGAATCATCCAATGTAAATGTCAAAAATAAGTGCCATGTGTCAACCCAAGAAAAGATTTAAAAGACACGTGTCCCATGATGCGTCCATAAGTCCTTTAGTAATTATCACGAGTGACTATCTTCAGGACTTCAGAGTTTCGGTTTTTTTTTTTTGTTTAGATTTGTTGGAATATTCGAAGCGTGAAGCTCTGAAGCGACCGTCATATAACAATTTTTTTTGTCCTTTGTGTTAGAAAATAAACATCACACTTAAAGGAAACATCATGAACACATCATTCAAATATATTAACGAAACAAAATTAATACATTGATAATCAAATATGACACAATGCTGACGCATCATCACCATGAACCACGACATGCATATCGATGTATTAACACAATAATTAACAACAACCCAACATCATTGCATTCTACAATTAATAATGATGCATAACAACATGAATCTTAAACTCTCAACGTGTCTCATAAGGACTGTCATCAGATAACACCAGGATAACATAGGATAACATAACGAATCATAAGGATCATAAATATAATCACAAGAATCACACTATATACTACCCGCCCAACCTACCCTGCAAGGTTAGGACCTCTAGGACACATAAGCAACGCTCAAGCCCAGGTTCCAATTGATTTTAACCATTTAAGGTCTCAGGGATGGTGACTGTTCTAAGGAACAAAGAGGTGTCTACTTCCCACCGACACAATCAAGTCCACACTGACTAAGCTAAATCAACGTCATCAATGATCATCAAGGCACAATAGCATTATAATAACCAACACATGTAACTTAAAAATCCTTGCCCTTAAAAGTCGGGGACTTCGTGTTCAGAAACATCAACAAGATTGACGAATTCGCAGGCCATTTCAAGAACTTGAGCCTAAAATATGATGAAAGACTAAGAGGGTTTGACCCTAATGGGATTTTTCGACAACATTTACTGGAAGTTGGATTTAGCAGCTCTTTTATCCATACATGCCTGATCGAAGACAAAGACAGTGATGAAAACACTCATTCTTCTAACGATGGTGACGTAGAGACATTGCAAAGCGCAACTGAATTGTACAGACAATAGGGAAAGGGATCCGGTGAGAAGAGTGTCTAGTCCTTGGCCAACACTCCCAAGAGCACGGCATCACATAGCATCGCTTCAACGACCCACCCCAGTAAGAAAGCAACCCAAAAATATTCAAACGGAGGAGGATATAAGAACCCTCCTCGCAGAAAAATTGATATTTCTCACAAGCTTCCCGTGACGAAGAAGAGAAAAAACATTGTAGGGTAGGTGGAAGAGCCTGAAACTGAAAGTGAGAACATGTAACTTGAAAATATTGTGGATGACATGTTCCGCAAAGTTGATCCACCCGTGGACGCGATGCACCATAGTTCGACAATGGAAATAGATGACATCGACATTTTTGATGAAGATGAATCCTTCGTATTCCAGAGCGTTGTTTTTTATAGCCAATCTAAAAATTTAATTATTGAAAAGAGAGATGTAACAAATAAGAAAGGGAAATCTCGTTCAGAGATTAACCTTAGGAAAATGCAATCGTCCCAAATCTCTCGATTTCACCGCGCAACCACAGATGCTCTTGATGATTCCATTGGAGGAATTGAAGCAGAGAATGTCAGACTAAACGGTCGAATCAAGCAATTGGAGGAGGCTTTGATTCCTACCCCATTGTTTGCCAGTCCTTTATCAAAACCCGTGCCTGCCACCCCTACAACCAAGTTAAAAGGATCCTCCAGCCTCCTCACATCCTGTAGACGCTATGTAAAGAAGAACATCAAGAAAAGAATGAAGCTAATTACTGAAGCCTGGGAAACATCACAAAATATAGATTCCTTTCGAACGAGGGCAAATGATTTGCACGAACATTTGCAGGCGAATTTAAAAAATGAAGAACATTGTTATCTACAGATGGTGACCCCTTTTAGCAACCATGTCATGAACATCTCAGATCTAAAAAGAAGATAAGAGGATTTCCCCTTCCCAAACCGGATCAAACAATTAAAAGCATGTTGGAAAGAGAAAGTTAAGAACCTACAACTCATTGTCAAATCATGTGAACAAGCCATATCAGAAAAAAGAATAATTATTCAGAAACCTGACCCAAATAGACTTAGCCAGAAGTACCAACGAGGGTCAAGACCCAAACTTAATCCTCAACTCCTTGTCCTTAACCAATCAAGCCTTCGATGAACAAGTTGATATTTTAAAGGGGTTGTCTTTAGAAAAGTTTTACGACATCCTTGAATATGGTCAAGATGACGTCGAGAACTAGCTAGTGGACTATTCAGCACACAATGAAGAAATTGAACAGGCTCTGCATAGTATTTCTATCGATCTAAGGAAATTAGAAAACGAGCTTTTCAACATAGAAATCTGGGATGAAATAAACGTGGCCCCCATGAGAAGCTACATTGAATAATGGATCCAAAGGAGAATGGAAAAGTTCACTGTCGAAGGGCAACAACCGGTTGCCACGATTCCAGTGGTCGTCGACGAGAGCAACAAAAAGGCATCAGATTCATAGTAAGTCTATACTGGTCACATGTTTATACTGATCACATCTTTCTTTCTTTATCAATCCATTTACTCTATGTCTTTAAATAGAAATCTCTAACCAAAGACTCATAACTTCCAATTTATTCTTTTCAGGTCTTCCTCTCTATCGTCGCACACTTCTTCTTTCTACAGTCCTATTTCTTGTACTTATTTCTTTTATGGTCCGCGGGAGCCCCAATCCCAGTCTATATGACAAACACATTTAAATTTCCAAAAATATGTAACAAACATTATTATTTTTTGATAAATTTCAAAGAAAACTAATTCGGGAACAATTTCAACGGTGCCTTGTGGGCTGCTTTCGAGACGCTAATTTTTTTTTCTTCAACTATGTTGGATGTCAGGAAATTGTGTTTATTGTATTTGAATGTTTAATGTGTGTGATTCCTGGTCCTTTTTTCCATGAACCTTTATTTAAAAAAAAAAAAAACTACTATTATCATTTTTTATTGCTTCAAGTCATTACGACATAAATTTTCTAAGTCCCATATTTGAACTATACACGCCCCAGGAAAAAAATTAAAAAGGAGTATCACATATATAAAAAACGCAGTAGGATTGACATCCTCGTTCACATAGTAACCCCATATTAATATAATATTATAATTAACTAATTCAGGAGGTTCTTCGGGGGCCATCTACCAGCCCGATGTCTTATGGCTGGCGTGTGACACACTGGCACAAGTCATCTTCTGCATGGATACCACCTGTACTTCTAGCTACTTCCCATGTGTCTCTATTGCTTTGGGCTTCTATTTCTCCCTCGGCCCCGCCATAGTAGTGCATTTATTCCCATTCCAACTTGGCAGGGACTACACTACCATGCAGCTCTTGTTATATATATTATTGTGGATTATCCATATCAAAATCTAGAGGTACAATTGTGGTTGTCCATCACCATTTAAATGAAGTAATGAAACTAACCTTTTTTATTTAAAGTCTAGGAATTACGAAAACCATCAACATCAAAAGCCATTGTATTATTATATATATTATTGTGGGTTGTCCACCACAATGTAGAGTTACAATTGTGCTTGTGGATAAAGGTATAATGATCTCAATCTCAATAAAGAAAGAAGGTATAATGATCTCAATATCAATAAAGATGGAATAGGTACAATCATTGCTCCTTTATTTCACTCTTATCACTCTTTTGTTTCTCGAATGAAAAAAGTTATGAGAAATTGCCTTGCATACTTTCACCTTTCATCACTCACTTTTTTATTTGTGAAGGTGTGAATGTACAAGAGTGTGATTGGGTGGGTGTGAATTTTCACGCCCTAACTCCAACCCTTTCTTATGAAGGTGAGGGTGAGACTGGGTTTGGAATGTGAAGGTGAGGGTGAGATTGGGTTTGGAATGTGAAGATGTGTATTTATATATATTTTCACATTACAATTCAGTGAGGGTTAGTGTTATTGTCATTATACACATTTTCATATTACAATTCAGTGAAGGTTAGAGTGTGAAGGTGCAAAGGTACTCCTATAAATTGGTTGGCATTAATGGTTAGTAATTCAAATGAAATTATTGTTCTCTTATATTCAAATGTCCAACAATATGTGTGCAAAGGAAGGGATGGCTTGGTGGAAAGAATGGGTTGTGTTTGTAAAGGAAGGGATGGCTTGGTGGCAAGAATGGGTTGTGTCTAGGATATGTTGTGTGCAAAAGAAGGGATGGATTGGTGGAAAGAATGGGTTGTGTCTGAGATATTTTGTGGGAGGTTGAAAGATGGACAATGCAATTGTTGTAACCTAACACATCAGAAGTTACACAATCGATCCAAGTGTGTTTGCATCAAATCCACTTCACTTCAAAAGTTGTGAACATAGTCTTAAATCCTAAGCTCACATACTCTAGGATGTCATCGATGCACATGTATTTGTGGAAAGGGCATATGGTCATGTGGAAATCCTCTTCTGCTCCACAATGTTCTAGATATCCTCATGCATGTTGCTCAATTTCTCATATGTCTTGAAGGCAACCGTTATTTGGTCTTGATGTGAACGATTGTGGTTCTAGAATGGGACGAAATTTCCTCGGCCTTGTGAAGCACCATGATCATAGAATAAATCTCCAACAATGCCACGAGGTACCTGATGTAAAGGCAAATTGCAAGTTTTTAAATCCACTAAGACCTCTATATGGTTTATCATCATTGAGGTGTTCCTTGTATTGTGCAAACATGTCATGACTTTTGGTTTATCTCTATATATATTTATGTGCTTGTGCGGAACTACCTTCCTTCTTGTATTGTATATGGACATTTACCTTCCGTGTTATGTCTTCTATATGGATATTTTCAATCGGGTTGTAACAAATTTGAAAATTTCCAAGACGAGATATCAAACAAATAAATACAATATAATATAATCAAATGTTTGCTTTACTTTTTAATTTAATGCATTCAATTTCAAATCAATTAAAGTGATTTAAATAAAAGTAAACTATAGGCTAACTAGGGAGCAAGTAGACCTGCTTTTCAGGAAAAAAAATGGGACTGAATTCGGCCAAATTTTCGATAGATCAAAGTTCCATGCATTTTAGAACCTTGAAAAGATAACTCAGTTTGTTCCCATTTTAAACCAACCACGCTGAAAAGATAACTCAGTTTGTTCCCGAGTTAGTCCACTCCTATTTATTTCATGCTTCATTTATGTTTATTTGTCGTACATTAAACACATCCTAGTCGTGGATTATTTTTTCACATACTCTAATAATGACTTCGTACGAGGTCTCTGTAGCTTTTTCGTGTCCGTCAAACACGAATTAAAAATTGACAGACACTAATTAAACACTGACATCTGTTTTTCGATATTTGATGATTTGACGATCATCCTTTATGGTCATTTTTCCCTTGCTGCCTCATTAATTTTCACTTTCCCCTTTTGATGGTTTTATCATCATTTTTTACTTGCTACTTCCTTGCTTCCTCGCTTTCCCCTTTTTGATGGCTTTATAGTCATTTTTTACTTGTTTCTTCCTTGTTGCCTCGTTATAGCTTCCTTGTTGCCTCATTATGGATTATTTTTTCACATGCTCATTTTTTCCTTTATCGTCATTTTCTCCTTTATGCTTTGTTGTTTCTTCCTTGCTGCCTCATTAATTTTTTCTTTGGTGCCTCATTAATTTTCACTTGGCTTCATTGTTGCTTCCTTGCTGCCTCGTTATTTTTTCTTTGTTGTTTCATTAATTTTCCTTTCTTCTTTGTTGCCTCGTTATTTTTTCATTATTTTTCACTTGGCTTCATTGCTGCTTTGTTATTTTTTCCTTGCTACCTCATTAATTTTCACTTCCAGTGAATTGTTTGCTAACTATGCAAAATTTAAATGAAGTAGGCTAACTCGAGAGCAATCTTCCCTCTCGAGCATCCTTTCTCCGACACCCAAATCCAGTCATTGCATCGTTGGTTATAATAGCATTTATTGAAATTTTATCTATAATTTTTTTTTATAAAATTTATGTATTTTAATTATCAAATAGGCGGCTTTGGCATAGGTGAGATTTTTTATGTAAATTTTAATTTATATGTTGTTAAGTAAATATGTAGATAGGTAATTTTTTTTTTTTTTAATTGAGTTTACTTTATTATTATTATGTTATATAATCTAACATGTGAAATCTCCTCTACACTAAAATGTAAAACACCTCATTACTTCCAGTGCAATGAAACTACCACACATTTATAACAATAAACTTATTTTCTAGTTTAAGGTTAGAAAAGTTTGAATTTTAAAATTTATTTCATCTTATAAAAACTCATATTTACAATCATTCTCTAGAAGTTGTCAACAACACATTTAATCATATCCCTGTGATGAGATCAGTTCTTATTTAGTCCTATTTCCTCAGCGGACTTTCTAGTCAAGAAAGTTGGATTCCACTTTGATCACAGGTCACATCATCTTTCCGAAACTTATCCACTTGGCAACCTACTCTTACAGCCTCTCCTTCAGTTTTTTCTCGCTTGAAAATACACCCTGTTGCTACTTCCATTTATAACTCTCTCACTTTGCTAGTTGAAAGATTACAAAAGGGGAAAGTTATTATCTACTTCTTTGTAGATGCTATTGTAACCTCGTGTTTAGAACACAAATTATATAATATATATATAATAAGAAAATTTTCAGTTGGAAAAAAAAAACACATTTAAATCATGTCATTCTCTAATTTAATTAAAACTCTATACGAATTATTTATACACAATATCCATATATGGGATGTGCAGTATTTTCTTGGTGTCGGGAAATTGTTTATGAATATAATCCCAACACAATTTTATTCCAAATGATCAAATTAAATGTTATAATCAAAATGCATTTAGTTTTACAGGCGATGGCCCCGGATGGGGTGACACGCGGTGTTGTGGTGACACCAGGCTTAGCACTAAGCCTGGGCTTAAATGCCGATGGCCGCCACCCACACATCAACATTTACGATGGTGGACGGCCATAGCAGCAGCCATACGATGGAGGGACTCCTCCCTCACGCGACCATTTACGCTTACTGCGCACTTGGAATGAAAGGGGATAAGGGTGGACAGGTGATTTCGACTTCTGGTTATGTGATTTCTTATGAGCCCGGATAGAGCGAGACTACTCCTGCTTCGGCTCTGCTCTTCGCTTGGATGCTCTGGTGTAGTCCTGCACTCCTCTTGTCCTGGCTCATTACCTTTTCTTTGCATTTTGGTAAGGATTTCCCGAGCAGTTTGTCTTTGTGTGTGCCGAGACAGAGTCGGTTTGCTCGCGCTTTGCACCTGCAATCGATCTCATCCTGGCTCTCTAGCTTATCACTGCAACCACTTGGTACTTGAATTCATCCCCCGGATACTATGGTTAGAAAGCGAGGTAGGCCTCACCATGGCTCAGCCTGGCATGCCCACAAGGCGCAGCGGCATCAGAAGGAGCAATTGGAACGAGCTCTGGCTTTGGTGACCTCCACTCTTCGGAAGAAGGCTCGGGCTGAGAAATTGGTGTTGCTCACCACTATTGTAGAGTCGGGAGCTGGATGTAGCAGAGAAGCCACGACAATTCAGCCGGGTGATAGGTAGGTGGCTGAGACTGAGGCTGCGTTTCCCACCTGCTTCATGGAGGAGGACCCGTTTATGGAGGACCTGTCAATTGAAGAGAAGCCCCGTGCCATAGAAACGACCAACCGGGAGGGAACCAGACTCACTTTGGCTAGGGAAGACGATTTTCCCGGCTGCATTGTTGAAGAAATTCCCTGGCCGGGCGACAACAATCCTTTCGGCCACGACATGCAGGCCACGGGTGGTGAGAAGATTGTGGATAACAAATGCTCGGCGAGGAAAGCTGCAGAGGTTGAAGCGGAGCAGTGGGAGTTTGAGGCTGGCATTGGTGCAGCAATGGAATTGAGGAATGCTCCCCTCAGCGGCGTGGGTGGTGGTCTGCATGGCTCTCTCCTCCGTGCAGAGCACCTGGCTCTAGTGTTCGAGCTCCGAGGCCACATGTCAGACCTAGATCATAGGGCCCTCCTCATGGGCCAGCACCTGGACCTGCTCCTCGACGTGTATTCCTGTGTTCCAGCTCAGCGGAAGTGCCCCCTGTGCGCGCAGGATTTTTCCATCCCAGCGAGGTCCACGTGGCAGACTGGCGAAGGCGACAGGTCATCGGGTACCTAGGTTTTTATGCTTTCTTGGTTCTTAGTCTTATCGTGTTACTGTTTTATGTTCATTTGGACCATAGACATCTGTCCTAGTTTCCTCCGGGCAGGACAGATGCTACTTTCCCTCATGTTTTATCATATAACTGTTATTTTCTCTCCACCTATGCTGGTTTCCGGTAATCGACAACATTTTTGGTGACTTAGACCCATGCCACTGTATATTTTGTCAAAGTTTTTTGTTAATCTAATATAGCAGGTTCCGCCTTTTTTATTTAAAAAAAAAAAAAAAAAGTTTTACAAGCGATCGAATTAGGTTTTAGAAAGGGAAAATAACATCTAAAAATATTTGGACCCGATAGTTCTGAAAAATCTAATGAGGAGTCCCTTGACGAATGTTTTATCGATTCCAGGCTGCACCACGAGGTTGAGTAAGTTGTCTCTTAAAATGATCGTCGATGTCGCTCGTTTTCATGTTGCCTGCTCCATTTATTGAATAAATGAACAGTTGTATACTATATGAACCCCTAATCTCAAGCTCAAGATATCCAAGGCATCCTACAGTCATAGACCTCTCCTTTGAATGTTTCCCATGAATTGTTAAAACTCGATCTCTAGTAAATCCAAAAGCACAATTAGTAGACATAAGAAAATCCATGTATGTGATGAAAGTGCAAACCTTGTGGAAGATAGATATGTAGAATGTGAGCAGGATGTTCCCACAACATCCATGAGAAAGTGTTGGTGTTTGTGATGAGATGAGTAATCATTGATTCCGAATACCAGATTTCTAGATGACTCAAACATTGTGAAGCCATTTCCATTGAAGAGGAGAAATCTCTTCCAAACAATGAACATGGCAGGATAATTAGAATGTAGTGCAAAAAACTTATCATCGTCGTCAATCGAAATTGAAATTTCGAGGGGCATGAGGAAGGAGACGAAGACATCGGGATGCACCTGCAACACCTACAAAGATACTAATGTTTCTATACTTAGAAGTTGTTCTAATTTAGAGCACCCACCAACATTTAGGAGTCAAAGCTTGATAAGATGGGAGGATCCATTTGGCCATGTACCCTACTCCTGTGAGGAGCCATTTGAATGCACTTTGCATTATCAGCTTCTGCTTCGGTAGCCCATCATCCTGTATACATGTCATCAATAAAAAATGAATGACGAGTCTGCGGGCTCGGGCGTTTTCCTTCGAAGTAGGCTAACTCGGGAGCAATCTTCTCTCACGAGTGTCCTTTCTCAGGCACCCAAATCCGTTCACTGCATCGCTGGCTATAACCGTGCCCGCACCCTCGTCTGTGGACCGTCCCATTGTCTTAATTTTGAATGGCATCCTCGTCCATGGACTGTCTTGTCATTTTAATTTTGAATGGATGAGCGTGCTCCAAAACCAAATTCAATCAATTTTGAATGTGCAAATGGGGGAAAACAAATCCTCGCCCATTCCCCATTTAAAATTTGACTTCCCTCTCAAATCGAAATTCTGCTTATCCAACTTTTCGAGCTTTCCTGGATTATCTGAACAGCCAGAACCGATGGATATTATGAAAGTCGTCCTCAAATATCTGAGCATAGCTGCAATTGAGAAGGAAAACACCTGAGCCCACAAACTATCTTGGCCCGACCTCGACCAAAGAAAATGCAGTTCCCTGCAATATTGTTTCGAGTTATTGGAGGAAATAATGGATGATTTAAATTATGCGTATCTAGTGTTTTGAGCTTTCCTGGATTATCTGAACGACCAGGACTGATGGATATTCTAAAGCTTGTTGTCATTTTGAACATAGTTGTTGTCAAGAAGACAAACGCCCGAGCCCTCAAACTTGTCATTCATTTTTTATTGATGAAATGTATACGGGATGATGGGCTACGGAAGCCGAAGCTGATAATGTAGAGTGCATTCGAATGGCTTCTCACAAGAGAAGGGTACATGGTCGAATGGATCCTCCCATCTTATCAAGCTTCGACTCCTAAATGTTGGTGGGTGCTCTAAATTATAACCGCTGCCAAGTATGGAAACATTGGTATCTTTGTAGGTGTTGCGGGTGCATCCCGACGTCTCCGTCTCCTTCCTTGCGCCCCTCCGAATTTCAGTTTCGGTTGACGATGATGATAAGGTTTTTGCATACATTCTAATTATCCTTCCATCTTCACTGTTTGGAAGAGATTTCTCCTCTTCAATGGCAATGGCTTCACATTGTTTGATTCATCTGGAAATATGGTACTCAGGATTATCGTATTTGGAGCGGATGGAAGGTAAAAGTATGGAAATGGAATATTTAGCTGAAGATCAAACTATTTGTTTGGATGGCAGCTGAAAATAGGATTTTATCCTGGGAAGTTTTACAAAAAAGAGGATGGCAGGGACCTGGTATATGTCCTCTATGTAAAAATAATACTGAAGATATCAACCACCTGTTCCTGCATTGCACTTTCAGTCAGACAGTTTGGGCCAAAACTTTTTTCTTACTAAAAGTTTAAAAAAGTAAAATTATGGAAATGGAATATTCAGCTGAAGATCAAACTATTTGTTTGGATGGCAACGGAAAATAGGATTTTATCCTCGTAAGTCTTACAAAAAAGAGGATGGAAGGGACCTGGTATATGTCCTCTGTGTAAAAATAATACTGAAGATATCAACCACCTGTTCCTGCATTGCATTTTCAGTTAGACAGTTTGGGCCAGAACTTCTTTCTGACTTAAAGTTAAAAAAAGGTAAAATTATGGAAATGAAATATTCAACTGAAGATCAAACTATTTGTTTGGATGGCAGCCGAAAATAGGATTTTATCCTGGGAAGTCTTACAAAAAAGAGGATGGCAGGGACCTGGTATATGTCCCCTGTGTAAAAATAATACTGAAGATATCAACCACCTGTTCCTGCACTGCATTTTCACTCAGACAGTTTGGGCCAGAACTTCTTTCTTACTAAAAGTTAAAAAACCTTGGGCTAGAAATTCCTTTAATGATTGCATAGCCTCTTGGACAAAAGACAAGGTTGTCTCCAATAATATGGGTGCACTTACTTGTTAGTATATTTTTCTTGAGAGAAACCAAGTTATATTTGAAGAGAAAGATCCCTCGGTATGGGTAGTGGTATATAAGACACTAGGAGCGCTCAACATCTGTCCTCATGCACAAAAATTGAACACCAAAAGAATGTGCCCGATCACACAGTTTGAGGGTTACACTATTGTTTTTTTTTTTATGGGGCGTACATACTAGGTGGGGGGGAGTCATTAAAAGTCTAGACTTGAATGTATACAGATGGCACATCAATTGCGGGGAAGGTACAAATACAAAAGAAGAGATGATGGGGATTTGGGTAAGGTTTGGGTAACTCTAACACTTGCAAAGCATTGGAATATTCCAAAGTTACAGTTGATGGGGGACTCAAAGGTGATTATAGAATGGTTGAGTCATAAAGGTAATTTACATGCTATCGACATCAAAGGATGGAAGTGCAGAACCAAGGTATTGACTACAAATTTCCAAGAAATTAGCTTTCATCATATCTTTAGGGATTTTAACAAAGAAGGAGATCAACTTTCTAAACAATCCCTCCTAGATCCGAAAAGAAGATTAACTTACTACACTTGGGAAAATGGGACGACAGGTCCACCTTCCCATTTAATGCTCTTCTAATTTCACTTGTTTTATGAGTTGGTGCAGATTTTGGATCATGGTTACTAAGTCTATTGATACTCTTGAGGAGATGAATCTTTTCTATATTAGCATTACTATGATATATTGCCTTGTGTAAAGATCCTTTTCAGATAGTTTTTTGAGACATTAGTGTTGAGAAAAAGCTATTTTAGATTGTGATAGCATAGTTCTGGATGGAACAACATACAACTGTTTATTTTGATTAAGAATCCTTGTAGATGTAAAAAATATTATACACTAATATAATTTCCAACAAATTTTCTATTGGAAAAACACAAACTCAAGTAAGTGTCTTCAAAATTATACTTCAAAATTATTATTTTATGCAGTGCAACACTAGCTATACTTCAAAATTATTTTCTGTTTTGTATAACTAACATCAAGTCGTTAATGTTTTGGCCGGTCATATCTAGGAGTAAGGTATTATATGCACATGGTGCGTATTTTTATAAAATATAATACATAAAAAGTTATGTTTATGAAACGTTAAAAATGCATATACTTTTTTATTTGCATGGATTCCATATCTTATCTCATATTTAATTGAGCATAATTTCATTTTTTTAAGTGTACCTAAACTATATTGAATTTTGACCCCAAAAAAATAATAATTATATATGTTATATAAAATATTTTATAAAATTTTATATATAAATATTTATTATATTGATTTGCAAATTTACTTTGTTAATATATAATTTGTTTATTTATAGATTTTATAAATTTTATCTTTAAGATTAATAGATGCATCACTTAATTAAATAAATATGAAAGATAGATGTACTTATCAAAAATAATTATATATGTTATATAAAATATTTTATAAAATTTTATATATAAATATTTATTATATTGATTTGTAAACATATATAAAATATTTTATAAAATTTTATATATAAATATTTATTATATTGATTTGTAAATTTAGTGTGTTAATATATAACTTGTTTATTTCTAAATTTTTTAAATTTTTATCTTTAAGATTAATAATTGCATCACTTAATTAAATAAACATGAAAGATAGATAATATAATAATAATAACTTAATAAAATATAAAAATAAAAAAAAAAAAAAAAAAAAAAAAAAAAAAAAAAATAGGTGAAATATATATATATATATATATATATATATATATATATATATATATATGTATATATATATATATATATATATATATATATATATAAAATTTTTATAAAAATAAGAGGATACATCTTTAGTAAGAATAGGGAGGAGATATTAAACATAGCTTATTACACCATGAACAATTTTTGTTCATGTCTTTTACAATCCTTACTCTACTATGAACAAGTTTGGTTTATTATCTTTGTGGATCCTCATCCTCAACTTCTTACAATATGAACCAATTTTTTTCCATATCTTTCTTCTATCTTCATTTTTATCTTTAGTCTCACCTTAATATTTTCCTTATTTTCCTTTATCTCTATTCTTATTTTTTATTTTAACCTCATCCTCATATCTTCGTCCATGTCTAATCTTATCTTTAGCCTCATCCAAATAATATAGCATGGTGAGGTGAAGATATGATGGTGAGGGAAACTTATTATGTTGAACCTCCAAACTCTATACTAAGTTGGTCTTTCATCTCTGCCTTAGCTACCCTAATCGGCCTTTAACCAACCAATTGTTTACTAGAATATTCTAGGGTTACCCTAATAGGCCTTTACCCATCCAATTGAAGTCCTACTACTGCAATAAGTTTACTTGGATATTCTAGGGTGTAGTTTTCAAGTTGCCATGGCCATGGCCTAAGGCAGGGCCTTAGTAACCCTCGATGATGATGTGTAGCCACTTGGAGATGAGTCTCATAGCCACATATGTAACAATTTAAGATATCTCCATTGTCCTAAGTGCATTGCCAAAGCTTTCTATCATTTTGATTATACATGTCTATTCGGGAAAGACTAAGATTGATCATGCAGATGTTAGGCTTTCTATCATTTTGATTATACATGTTTATTCAGGAAAGACTAAGATTGATCATGCAAATGTTATTTTTCTTATCCAGTAAGTCAAATGAGAAACCCCAGAGTGCTTATGTAGTAAGTCAAATGAGAAACCCCATAGTGCTCATTTACTTATTATTACCTAAAGTCTTGTGTTAGACCTTTGTTTTTTTTTGCCTATGTCATGATCTTCTAGGCAACTTGACTCTTCTTATTCATCTCTCCTGTGTTCATGTATATTTGATATCATTTTTTGTGCACCTAAAGTTAGTATGTCAAGGAATTTAACATTAATGACTATACAAGAGATATTGTCAAATTCAAATTTGACACATTAATAATGATTCTTAATTGAGATGGTTATAGGTAATTTATTATGAACAATAATCTTTCTTTTCTTTTCTTAGTTGAAAAAAACATTTCATTCAATATTCAAATCATGATAATTTATTTTGAAAAGGAAAATCTATTTAAACTTTTTAAATTGATAATAAAAATATTAGGTTAAATCAACACTATTTTCAAATTTGTTTTTGAGATCCCGAATCTAAAGCCATATTATGAAATTAAAAAACTGCATGTAATTGCATAACACTATTTTCAACTTTTCCCTTGGGTTCCTTGAGACTTTATGTGAAAATGCATAGAGCAATACAATCCCATTAATAAACAATCAAAAACATATTGGTGACAAAAATAAACTAACTTAGTAGGCATTAGTTGAACATAATTAATGCTATACTCTATAGTATATAAAACAATAGATGATGATAACTTGATTTTCAATATGTTTTTCTCTTATGTTGTAGAAAGCCTTACTTTGATATGACATGTCACTCTTATGTTGTAGAAAGCCTTACTTTGATATGACATGTCACTTACTGCTAAATGCAATATTAGTACTAACTAGCACAGTCACATAATTGATATGTGGTTGATAAAGGCTGATAGGTTTATTTAATTTACAAACCTTAGTTACGAAGCTTTATGTGAAAATGCATAAAGCAATACAATCTCATTAATAAACAATCAAAAACATATTGGTGACAAAAATAAACTAAATTAGTAGGCATTAGTTGAACATAATTAATGCTATACTCTATAGTATATAAAACAATAGATGATGATAACTTGATTTTCAATATGTTTTGCTCTTATGTTGTAGAAATCTTTACTTTGATATGACATGTCACTTACTGCTAAATGCAATATTAGTAATAACTAGCACAGTCACATAATTGATATGTGGTTGATAAAGGCTGATAGGTTTATTTAATTTACAAACCTTAGTTACGAGGCTTTATGTGAAAATGCATAAAGCAATACAATCCCATTAATAAACAATCAAAAACATATTGGTGACAAAAATAAACTAACTTAATAGGCATTAGTTAAACATAATTAATGCTATACTCTATAGTATATAAAACAATAGATGATAATAACTTGATTTTCAATATGTTTTGCTCTTATGTTGTAGAAATCCTTACTTCGATATGACATGTCACTTATTGCTAAATGCAATATTAGTACTAACTAGCACAATCACATAATTGATATGGGGCCGATAAAGGCGGATAAATGTATTTAATTTACAAATCTTAGTTATTATGTTAAAATTATTTTGTTGTTTTGAGTGATTTAAAATTTGAATAGGTACTATTACAAAATAGGAAACTGGTAAGATAAATTAAATTACTACCCAATTTTTATGGAATATTATATTTTAAATTTTTTATATTATTTTAATTTTTTTTTTAATATTGTTATTTTCAAATTCATATTTTTTAATATTTTCATTTTTAGATTCATATTTTTTTAATATTTAACTCATGAATTTATTCAAATTCAAATGGTAACTTAAGCGGTTGATTGAATCTATTAATCCCAACAATCTACACTGGTAATATATTGGACTATTGCATGTGATACAAATCTAAAAATTTATTCCAGACGAATATCATAGCCAAAATGGAAAAGGTGATATAAATATGAAAATTTAGCCCGATGAATATCACACCAAAAGGGAAAACAATAGGGTTTTTGGAAAAACAGAAGGTGAGGGAAAGAAGTCGGGATCATCACCCACCGCCACCCTCAGCCATGCCCGCCACCACACCAGGAGTCCGTATCACCGCCAAAAAGACTATCAGACGACCAACAGAGCCGTTGGAATCATAGGATTTCTCCCAGAAGGCTTGCTCATATACCCCGCCGGCGGTTGTATGTTGAACGCTTCACATCCAGGCTGCTCTACACACCACTAAAATTAAAAAGGTGGAAGCTGAAATAGAAGACGCCCAACTCATCATAAAATAGTAAAAATATCCAGAAACCTTCACTCTGGCTACTTACAGTAAAATTCCAAGTACAGTAAAATACTTCATGAGTAGTGAATAAGTGAGTGTTAATGTTATTATTATGTTAATTAGGTTAATCACTTTTTTTAATGACTAAACAACATGTTTTATCATGTAAAGAAATTAATGCTTCAAATCAAACCCTTTAATTTATTGTAACAACTAAAAATATTCCATTTTACAAATATATTACATTATTTTAATGTATTTCTCTTATTTTAATTTAATTTAATATTTTTTTATGATGACCAAATTATTTTATACTCCTTTTTATTTTATCATTTCTTCCTAGGATTACATCTCAGATCACGAGAAACATCAAGCTAGGGTTCCGACAGTAGCGGCCATAGTAGATTACGACATGAGCACCAGAGGAGGGGGTAAGGGTACCCCCTCATACAAACAAGTACTGGTGGATAGAGGGAAGGGGCCAAGGGGCGTATTTTTCAAAGCACCAATGACAGACACCTCGGGATCAGACCCAGTGTAACACCCTATTTCCCCCAGTCTGTAAAAATAATTATGCTGGCCAAGAACTGTGGCAAACTCAAAGATGCGAATGTTTGATTTGGAATGGACCTTAGTATATAAGGTCAACGAATGTAAATTGACATTATGAATATATATATATATATATATATATATATTGCAGGACTATTGAGAGGGGGATGTGCTAGAAAAGAGACCACGATGGCTGCAGAAAGGTGGTGGAAGGCACCTGGAATGGTGGCATTAACTTCCACCGAAACCAATACTGTATTTGGTCTTCACTGGCCCAGAGAACCAAGAGCGGCTCGCTGGCCTCGAAGTGAATTACTCACCGGGACGGTAGGTGAAGAGGCTCCTCATGAATTAATGAGGGATGGGGGTGAACCGCCCATCCGTGGAGGCCTCAGACCTGACCACCGCGGGGGAATTCATGCCACACGTAACCTCGCCGGGAAAGAAAAGGCAGGTAAAAGGTGTGGGAGGGTACGCGAGGGAGAGATCTCAGAGGAAGAGATTGGAAGAACTCTGGAACAAAATACAGAGTGAGCGATAGCAGAGAGGAAGGAGAGTAACCTTCGTTCCTGATCGCTAAAGAACCGAGACATAGAGTCTCAAGCATCGTGGTCTAGCTCGAGGGTGTCTACTGGTAAATCCATTCAGAGTCGCTGAGCCTATGGTTGGGTGGAAACAAGCACCCCTCCCCTCTTAGCAATTGCATCACACTTGGTGTTTTTCTGATAAGTGGTTTATGTCTTGTATCTTGAAATTTATATGCTGACATGTATGCTCGTAGTCTGTGCAATTATGAATGGTTTCAGTATAAGACTGTCTGCATGGTGTTTTGATCAGAAAAAATGGTTGCATGCTTTTACTGGAAAGACCACATATGGCTTATGTTTATATATATATATATATATATATATACTGAACTAATACAGATTTTCAAGTCTGTTCTCGGGAAATTTATTTCCCTTATTTTATCTCAAGTAATGCCTTGGATAGATCTTCCCACAGGGACACCCTTTTTAAAGTTTACCCAAGAATCTGCCAAAGGATTTGATGACATAAGTCTGAAAAACCCTACACGAGAGAGAATGGTATTCCTAGACTTCGATATTTCAGAGTTTCGACACCCAGGGTATCTATGTGTGAGTCCTCTTGTACTCGCAAGTTTCGAAACCCCGACCCGCGAAATCTTGAAATGATAGCGTGGGGATGATTTAAGGACCTTTCGATGGTTCAGTTCCCAGGATACCCTCCCTCTTGCTAAATGCATGAATGATATTCTTTCAGAGGATATAAGGCCTGTTACGACCGTTAAATCGAATGAAGGAGCATAGGTGTTAATGCCTTAACCCCTTTTTACCTTCATAAGTAGCGAAGAAATCGAGACCGTCGATTTCAAGACTCATGGGGATACCTGGACCGTCCAGCTGTAGAATACACGTGGCGGCCGGTAAAGCGTTTCGGCTTTTTGGCACCCGGGAGATCAGAGGGTGAGAACCTTTATCCTCACGACTCCCAAAATCTTGATATGCGAAATCCCGAAATGACAGCATATGGATAAATCCCGATATTTCGGTATTTCGGCATTCAGAATATCCTAAGGGCGAGCTCCCTTGTATCTGCCAGTCCTGAAATCTCGATGGGTGTAATCCCGAAAAGAACTTAGCCTCATATATATATATATATATATATATATATATCAACGTTTCAGAACTTCGGCCCCCAGAAAACTCATATGCGAGGCCTCTTGTCATCACACATCGTGAAATCCCGAAGCATGAAACCCTGAAAAGGTCTAGCGTGGGTAAGCCTCGGTGTTTTGGCAACTGGGAAACCCAAGGGTCAGTCTTCTCGTACTCGCAAGCCCTGAAATCCTGACCCACAAAATCTCGAAATGAGATAGCATGGATGAGTTGTGATGTTTCGGCGTTTCGGTACTAAGGACACCTAAGGGTAAATTCACTTATATTGACCAGTCCCGAAATCCCATTTAGCGAAATCCCGAAAGGTCAACACGCGGACATGTTACAGTATTTCAGCATTTCAGAAATTGGAACACTCAAGGGTGTATTCTCTTGTACTCGCAAGTCCCGAAATCCGGATGGGTGTAATCCCGAAAGGTCAACACGCGGACATGTTACGGTATTTCATCATTTCGGAAATCAGAATACTCAAGGGTGTATTCCCTTGTACTCGCAAGTCCTGAAATCCTGACTTGCGAAGTCCCGATATGACATAATGTGACTTGGTTCTACATTTTGGCGTTTTGGTACCCGAGACTCCCAAAGGACAACTTTGTTCCATGTGTCTACTAGATGCAAAACCCTGAGATGGCCTAGTGTGCATAAATATGATACTTCGGTGTTTTGGCTTTCGGAGTGCCAAAGGGCATGAACCCCTTGACATTTTATAACGTGAAATCCCGAAAGGAGAAATCTCGAAACGAGCTTAGAAATGAATACCGATTTTAGAGTTTCGGCTCCCGGGAAACCTAAGTGTGAGACCTCCTGTCTGCGCATATCCTGAAATCTCGGCATACGAAACCCCGAAATAGTAATAACACAGATGAGGTAGGGTGCTTCGGTATTTCGACACCTGGGATACCTAACGATAAGTTTTCTTGTGCTCGCCAGTCCCAAAAACCCGATTTGTGAATTACCGAAATGGGTTGAGAGACATATATATNGGTATTTCGACACCCAGGATACCTAACGATAAGTTTTCTTGTGCTCGCTAGTCCTGAAAACCCGGTTGTGAATTCCCGAAATGGGTCGAGCGACACACACACACACACACACACACACACATATGTATGTAGTATTCAGAGTTTCAGTTCCCGGGAAAACCAGGTGCGAGACCTCCTGTCGTCGCATACCCCGAAATCCCGATGGAGGAAACCCCGAAACAATGAAGCATGTTTATAATTGGCGTTTTCGGAGTTTCGACTGGCGGGAGACCCAGATGTGAAACCTCCTGTCATCACATCCCATGAAGTTCTGGTATGCGAAATCCCGAAGAGTAGAGAGACCAGATTTAACCTAGGTCATTGTTAATCGTGTTAAGCGGTTAGATCCATTTCGGATTTTGGCCCTTCGAAAGACAAGAGAGAAAGGGGAATACATGTATCGCGATTTCCCGAATCGCGAAAGCCGACAAGCACCTCTTTGATAAGGCCTGTGGTCATAGCCGCCGATCATATGGGTACGGATAAGGGATGGTCAGGTCTATATTAGGTCCCGTAGGAATTTGGGAAATTCTATTCATCGGAGAAAAGATGAAAAACGCCGAAATTTTTTGATTTCCGTAGTGGGTGTGTTACAAATTGGTATCAGAGCATGGTTACAACACTTGGCCTGCTTGGGCTCATGAACGAGTTGCGCAGAAGCTCCGTTCGAAGCACTCTAGAAAGGAGTAACCCTCTATCTTAACCCCCTGAATTAAAAAAAGGTCGAAGTTAAGAATGAAAACTCCTATTGTGTGTGTGCATGAGAAAAATATGAAATATATACTAGTTATAAATGAATATTAACATTGACTAACAACCAACGTTTTTCCTTTTGCACACAAGCGGAAGATCAACCGTGGGAAATTACAGACGTATAAAATGGTGACTCACCATGAAGTGGGGGAAGGCTCCCACAATAGAGACGAAGAGTCTAACAAAAGGAGGGTGGTAGGGACCCCTCTAGATCTAGCCGAGACTGTGAGGAACCTCATGGTCGAATTACAAAGCTGCAAGGCTGACAATGAGAGGATGATGAAAGAACAAGAGAAGCAAACAGAAATTAACGCAGTTTTACTGTGGAGCTTATCCGACCTACAAAGAAAAATGCAGCATGAACCTGAGACACAGAAACATGGCCATATCAGTGGCCACACTGAGAGGAGCACCTCGAAAAAGCTCCATCCCAGAGGTAAAGGACAAGCGGCGGATGATTCCTCTGGGAAGGAACCTGGTGGTTCGGAGGGCTCTTCTAGCAACAGAACTAGTTCTTATTCCCGAAGAAGACAGAAGAAGCGAAATATTTCCAAGGGTCATAAATTCAAAGAATTCAGGAAGGCCAAACCACCCTCCTTCGATGGTGAAATAAAGAAGGGAGAGGAAGCAGAAGCCCGACTGCTTGGACTAAAGAAGTATTTCAGAGTCCTTGACTTCTCAGAAAATTTGAAGGCCCGAGTGGCCACCTTCAACTTGAACAAAAAGGCTCCCATTTGGTGGGAAGACCTTAAGAATGTGAAAGGGGTTTGCGAAGAGGACCTGTCTTGGGAGAAATTTGAGAAATACTTTCGGAGTGTGCCACAAATTTATGCAACCTTGGACAATAACCAAGCTGACCACCAAGCTTCAGTGGTGGAAATAGAATATATGATTTCCAACCATCTAGTGTCTATTTTGATTGACCCTGGTTCAAATTTGAGTTATATAGCCCCTAAAGATGTTGATAAGTGTAAAATACAGCCACAAAAACATACCAAGCCATGGTTGGTACAGTTAGCCACTGACACAAAAAGAAGGGTAGTAGAGGTCATACCAACCTACCAATTAATGTTCGGTGAATTCCCCACCCAAGCAACCCTTAACATATTACCCCTGGGATCGTATGATCTGTTGATTGGTATGGACTGGCTAGCCGCCCATAAAGCCAGATTGGACTGTTACCATAAAACCTTAGAATGTGTAAGTAAAGAAGGAAAAAGGATAACCCTTCAAGGGATCCGAAAACCTGTCTCGATGAGATAGATATCAGCTCTGCAAATGAGAAAGTATTGTCGAAAAGGATGTCCCCTATATGCAATACAGTTGTTGAAAACTATTGAAGATGACAAATCAAGCCTTGAAGACCACCCTACCCTGAGAGAATAAAGAGATGTGTTTCTGGAAGAGATATCGGGTCTACCTCCGAGAAGAGACATAGACTTCTCAATATAACTTGCACCGGGAGCAGTGCCGGTGTCTAGGACACCCTACCGGATGAGCACACCCGAGTTAGTTGAACTCAAATTACAATTAAGAGAAATGATGGATAAGGGCTATATCCAGCCCAGTGTGTCTCCATGGGGAGCACCAGTCCTGTTTGTGAAGAAGAAGGACGATACCCTTAGACTGTGTATAGATTATAAACAACTCAATAAGGTAACCATAAAGAACAAGTGCCCCTTACCTAGGATTGATGACCTGTTCGATCACTTGGGGGCTGCGTATATTTTCTCAAAGATTGACTTGAGGTCGGGATACCATCAAGTCTGAATTAAGGGTGAAGACATCCATAAAACTGCCTTCTGGACGAGGTATGGTCACTATGAGTTTGTGGTAGTGCCATTCGGGTTAACCAATTCCCCTACCACTTTCATGTGTTTGATGAAGAATGTACTCAACAAATTCCTAGACAAATTTGTGCTGGTTTTTATTGACGATATATTAATTTACTCCAAGAATAGAGAAGAGCATGAAGATCATCTTAGGCTTGTGCTGCAAGTGCTAAGAGAACATCAGCTCTATGTCAAATTCAACAAATGTGAATTCTTCCAGAAGAAAATACATTACTTAGGCCATGCTCTATCCGAAGAAGGAGTAGCAGTAGACCCCGAAAAAATCAGGTCTATCATGGAATGGCCTACCCCAAAGGATGTTTCGGATATCAGATCCTTTGTGGGATTAGCAAGATACCAGAAAATGATCACGGCCACTAGGAAACAATTCTATTGGCTTGGATTGAAGAAATACATAGCTGAGTACCTAGCCAAATGCATAGAATACCAACAAGTAAAAGTAGAACACTGACACCCGACAGGATTATTACAACCTCTACCAATCCCGAAATGGAAATGGGAAACCATCTCCATGGATTTCATCACTGGATTACCAACCTCGACCAAACAGAATGACGCCATCATGGTAGTGGTGGATAAATTGAGCAAGTCCGCTCACTTTATCCCCGTCAAGTCAACTTGCAAGGAAATAGACATCGCTCAGGTATTCATGAAGGAGATATTCAAACTGCATGGTATGCCGAAAGAGATCATGTCTGACAGAGACACGAAATTTACTTCCAAATTTTGGAAGTCACTGATGGCTGGTTTAGAGACCAAGTTGTTGTTTAGCACCGCCTATGACCCTCAAACCGACGGACAGACAGAAAGAGTGAACCAAATACTAGAAGACATGTTAAGAATGCATGTAATGCATCAACCCAAGAAGTGGGAAGACTACCTGCCATTGGTGGAATTTGCTTACAACAACGACTACCAAGAATCCTTAAAGATGAGCCCCTTTGAAATCCTATATGGTAGGTCATGCAACACTCCTGTCAGTTGGAGTAATCCTGTAAACAAAATTTCTTTTGGACTCGACATGTTGAAAGAAATGGAATAGCAAGTGACTTAGATAAAACAAAACCTGAAGGTCGCTCAGAACCGACATAAAACTTACGCCGACCAAAAGAGAACACCAAGAGAGTTCAAGACGAGAGACCATGTATATCTCAGAGTTAGGCCCAGGAAGAGTTCCCTGAAAATGGGAGCTTGTGCCAAGTTGGCACCATAGTACTGTGGACCCTTTGAGGTTCTAGATAGAGTGGGACCTATAGCCTATAGGATAGCACTTCCTCCCACAGTAAAAGCACATAATGTTTTCAATGTTTCATTATTGAAGAAATATGTACATGATTTTAATCATATAATTGACTGGTCTGTGATCTAGGTGGAACCGGAGGGAGAATTCCTACCAGAACCTCAATGCATACTGGACAGAAAGGAAACCCCACTACGGAACCGAACCATTGCACAAGTCAAGGTGCAATGGAGACATTTTGGCCCAGATGAGGCTACATGGGAAATGGAGGATGCCATGAAAGAAGCATATCCAATTTTTTTTACCTCTGTACA
>SNQJ01S0026016.1:111451-136881 GCA_010110895.2 Picea sitchensis
ATATATATATATATATATATATTGCAGGACTGCAGAGAGTGGGATGTGCTAGAAAAGAGACCACGATGGTTGTAGAAAGGTGGTGGAAGGCACCTGGAATGGTGGCATTAACTTCCACCGAAACCAATACCGTATTTGGTCTTCACTGGCCCAGAGAACCAAGAGTAGCTCGTTGGCCCCGAAGTGAATTACTCACCAGGACAGTAGGTGAAGAGGCTCGTCATGAGTTAATGAGGGATGGGGGTGAATCGCCCATCCATGGAGGCCTCAGACCTGACCACCGCGGGGGAATTCATGCCACATGCAACCTCGCCGAGAAAGAAAAGGCAGGTAAAAGGTGTGGGAGGGTACACGAGGGAGAGATCTCAGAGGAAGAGATCGGAAGAACTNTCCCCACCCAAGCAACCCTTAACATATTACCCCTGGGATCGTATGATCTGTTGATTGGTATGGACTGGCTAGCCGCCCATAAATCCAGATTGGACTGTTACCATAAAACCTTAAAATGTGTAAGTAAGGAAGGGAAAAGGATAACCCTTCAAGGGATCTGAAAACCTGTCTCGGTGAGACAAATATCAGCTCTGCAAATGAGAACGTATTGTCGAAAAGGATGTCCCCTATATGCAATATAGGTGTTGAAAACTATTGAAGATGACAAACCAAGCCTCTAAGACCACCCCACCCTGAGAGGATACAGAGATGTATTTCCGGAAGAGGTATCGGGTCTACCTCCGAGAAGAGACATAGACTTATCGATAGAACTTGCACCGAGAGTGGTGTCGGTGTCTAGGACACCCTACAAGATGAGCACACCCGAGTTAGTTGAACTCAAATTACAACTAAAAGAAATGATAGAGAGAGACTATGTCCGGCCCAACGTGTCTCCATGGGGAGCACCAGTCTTGTTTGTGAAAAAGAAAGACGGTACCCTCCAACTGTGCATAGATTATAGACAACTCAATAAGGTAACCATAAAGAACAGGTACCCCTTACCCGGGATTGATGACTTGTTTGATCAATTGGGAGGTGCCTCTATCTTCTCGAAGATTGACTTAAGGTATGGATACCATCAACTCCGAATCAAGGGTGAAGATATCCCCCAAACAACTTTCAGGACAAGATATGGTCACTATGAGTTTGTGGTAGTGCCATTTGGGTTAACCAATGCCCCTGCCACTTTTATGTGCTTGATGAACAATGTGCTCAGCAAATTCCTAGACAAATTTGTACTAGTTTTTATTGATGATATATTAATTTACTCCAAGAATAGAGAGGAGCATGAGGAACACCTTAGGCTTGTGCTTCAAGGTCTAAGAGAACATCATCTCTATGCCAAATTCAG
Organism: Picea sitchensis; assembly: GCA_010110895.2. Lineage (NCBI taxonomy): Eukaryota > Viridiplantae > Streptophyta > Pinopsida > Pinales > Pinaceae > Picea > Picea sitchensis. Next base: position 112,794 of record SNQJ01S0026016.1, read on the forward strand.
CAAGTGTGATTTCTTCCAGAAGAAAATACATTACTTAGGCCACGTTGTATCCGAAGAAGGAGTAACAATAGACCCTGACAAAATCAGGTCTATCATGGAATGGCCTACCCCAAAGGATGTTTCGGATATCAGATCCTTTATGGGATTAGCAGGATACTATAGGAGATTTATAAAAGGATTCTCCAATATTGGTTTTCCAATCACTGCCCTCCAGAAGAAGGGGGAAAAATTCCTATGGACACAAAAATGTGAAGAAAGATTTCAAACCCTGAAACATCTACTGACCCATGCACCCGTGTTGAAGATCGTCAATCCCAAAGATGACTTCCTCATGTGCACAAATTCCTATAAGGAAGGGCTTGGAGGAGTCCTTATGCAAGGAGGAAGTGTGGTCTGCTATGAATCCTGAAAATTGAATGAGCACGAAGTCAACTATGTGACCCATGATCCAGGGCAGAGGAAGGAACTGTTTTTTTCTCTTGTCATGGAAAAAATGCAACCAGTGGTTGTATTGTCTTGTTATTTCTGTAACAAACATCTTTTATGTGATGTGTCATGGAAGGAAAGAAGGATTTTCCTTGGAGTTGAAGACCATTAGTACACTATAATTTTCCTTGGAGTTGAAGACCATTAGTACACTATAATTTTCCTTTTGTTCAAGTGTCCCCTTCCTGTCCAAAAACTTGGTTGCCTCGCCAGACATCCGGGGAGCATCATTTCCTAACAATAAATCTTTGAAAACTGAGACAATGTCATTAAAAACCTCATAAAAACAATGGGAGGCCTTGTGCCTCCACAAGGCCTGGTACCAGAATGTTACTGGGTCGAATTCATAGTTTATTTTCTTGGACAGAGACAATTTTGGAAACACACAACAATGCACTATTGCGAAAATCAAGTAGGATGACATAATTTTTTTATTGAATTCTTTGAATCATGACAGCTAGGAACATATTTCAATGGAAATTAGCTTCCCCCAATCGAAAATGAATTGTTCCTTGACTGTGAAGTACAAAATACAAATAACTATATAGGAAATGCTTGTCGTGGATTCCTGTCCCATTATTCTTGTAAACAAACAAGTAATTTCCCAGAATGGATTTCTAAAGGAAATGACCTACAACTTTGTGACATCTTCAGGAACTGTTGTTGGTTCTTCGAGGAAATCGGGTAAGAGGTCCAACCCATTATCATGTTTTTCTAGGAACTGCTTGCAATCTTGTCCTCTGAAGGTCAATATTGGCTATGACAATATTAACATCTTGCGGGAGACCTGAGGCGACAAAGAAACATGAGAATGGTTGTGCAGTGGAATAATTTTTTGGCTTGAAATATATTTTTCAGTGCACCAAGAGACCACCTCCTTACAGTCAAAAACCTCAAGGACACAGCCTGCACGAGCGATTCCAAAGGCCCAAATCACTTTGCTCTGGGTAGAACGGGATGAATAGTAAGAGTATGCCCTGGACCACTAGAAGTTTTGGTCCTCATGTCTGAAAATATTCACTGTATCTCGACAAAACTATTGTCGAGCTACTGCCATAAGTTTACAAGAACATATGTTTTCTCCAAACGATGTCTTAAATGAATATTTTGAAGGGATAATACAACCCTGCGCAAATCTTGGTCCAAATGTCTGTGAATGGGAGATCTCCTCGAGACCTTCACTCATTAATGAAAATTTCGACGACTCTTGCATGATGCATTGTTAACATTAAAGACTATTAATTACATACATAGAAGTGAGAACATGGCGGATATGACAATGAGCAATTAAGGATTGGGTATTTCCTAAACGAGCCAACACGACGACCCGTGTTTGAGATGAACAATCAGAAGGGATAATATAACTTTTGACAGATCTTGGTTTAATGCGTATTAATGGGAGATCTCCTCGAGTGTTTCACTCATTATTGACAATGTTGATGGTTCCTGCATGGTGAGTTGTTAGAATGAAAGGTTACTAATTTCATATTAAGAAAGAAGTACGAAGGTCACGGGGACATGAAAGAGAAATTAAGCAGTGTCTAATTATTGAAAGCGGTCGGGCGGGCTTCAAAATAGGGTTCCAAGGTACAACCGTTAGAGTTGAGGGCCCAAGGGTCAAATTGTATGTCTCAGATATTTATGAGTGCAAAACGCATAACACGGAAGAGGGCATGATGGGATAGACCAAAGGAAAAATTTTATATCGCGGAAGTCCGGGTAATGTTTGCAGGACACAGAACAATGGAAGTGCAAATGTGAGCCCGCCTATCCGAGAACCCGCAATCGAAAAACTGGTTCAAGTATGGAATAGAGAAATGGTATGGTGGATTCGTTTTCGCCAATATATTGAAACTTGTAATATATATCCCATTGTGTGGCAAGATATTTTATGCATGTCTCTTGGCAGAAAAGAGAAAATAAATTAATTTAAATTCGAGGAGTCGAGCTTCGTTTAAATTTCATTGTCTCATCGACGCTTTTTCTTTTTAATGATGGTTTGTACGATTGTTTCATGATGGACTGTTAGCATTAAACCTTGGTTGGGCATAGTAAACAATGACTAAGAATTGGATATTCCGTGAACCCTCCAACTCGAGGAACTACGAAAGAGATTCCATGAAATGGCAAAGTATGGAAAGCGGTCGGACGGGCTTCAGAATTAGAGTGACAATGGTTCCCCAGGAGACGTGACTTCCCGAGGGTCAAATTGTATGTCTCATAACTTGAGTGCAAAATGTGTACCACAAAAGAGGGGATGATATGGGAGTCCGACAATCAATTTGTATATGGCAGAGGTGTGGGATATCTCCTCGAGCTTTTTTCTCATTAATGACATGTTTAAGGTTCATGCATGACGAAGCTTGCCAATTTCATATTCAGAGAAAAGTAGGAAGGTGGTAGGGACAAGGAACAACAATTAAGGAATGGCTAATTATCGAAAGCGGTTGGTGACGCTTCGAAATATGGCTAGAAGATACAACCAACAGAGGTGAGGGCCCGAGGGTCAAATTGTATCTATAGGGAGTGTTTACTGTAGAACATGTAACACAGAAGAGGGCATGATGGTGCATTCCAACAAACAAATTTTATATCGTGAAACTCCGAGTACTGTTTCTAGTCGTGGAACATTGGAAACAAAATCTTGAGCCCGCCAGTCCAGGAACCCGCAATCGAAAAAGTGTCTAAGTATGGAACAGGGAAACGGTAGGCCAGAATCGATACACAGTAAATGTACAACGTCATGGAGATACAACCAACTTGGGGATAAGTATTGAAAGGAACGGTGGACAGTCAGGCTCATGACGGGGCATTCCAGCGGATAAATTGTATATTGCATAACTCCGTGCACTATTTGCAAGTTGTAGAAGATTCAAAACACAATTTTGAGGTCGTCAGTCTGGGAACCTGCAATCAAAAAAGTGTCTAAGTATGGAATAGGGAAACGTTGGGCCAGACTTGTTTTCGCTAATATATTGAAATTTGTAATATCTTTCCCATTACCTAGCAAGATATTCTCTACATGTTTTTGGACAAGTTATGTAGGGATGGTTAGTCCTCGAGGATTTTTATTATTAATGACGATCTTTATGGTTGTTTCATGATGGCATCTTAGCATTAAACCTTTGGTGTTGCATATTTGGAAAGAAGTACGAGGATGTATGGAATATAAAACAATCACTAGGAATTGGAGATTTCGTGAACCCACCAACGGGAGGATCCAAAATAGGGTGACAAGGTCTCCCTAGAAGACGTGAGGCCTCGACGATCAAATTGTAGTGCTCGGAACATTTGAATGCATAATGTGTAACACAGAAGAGGGGATGATGTCGGAGTCCGGCAGTCAATTTATATATGGCGGAGGTCTGGGTACCAATTGTTTTGTACCAGTGTGTTCAGTTGTCACTAGTAAGACCATAATCAATGTATTTTGAGAAGGGCGCGAAGTTAGTGGGGATGGAAGGTAGTGACAACTACTTTGAAACATTTTTGAACCCTGGTAGAGTGAAGGTTGCGAGTTTGAGGAGTCTGCGGTGGAATTGTAGATCACAGAAGTTTTGAGTGCAAGATGTATATCATGGAACAAGATGCAACAGAGTTTGAAAGGGCCAACCCAACAACCGCGACCATAAAATTGGCTAAGTGTGGAAAGGAACAACGATCGGTCAGATTCATCATGTGAGGATATAGATGGATATGAAGATATGTCAGCCCACCAACCCTGGAACCCGCGATCATAGAAAGGAGACTAAGTATATAACCACAAAGAGATAATAAACTAGAAGAAGAAAAGGGAAAAGGGATAAGTATCTCACATAACAACATCTATTGTTCGTCTATTAATGCCAATATTTTTGAACCCCTGGTCAATCCTCACTAATAAAAGAATAAGTTGCAGATCACGAAATTTCTTTGGGTGTAACATGTATATGACGAAACATGGGAAATAAGTGTTGGATACCACAAACCCAGGACCCGGTGGTCAGATAATTGGCTAAGTATTGAAAGGGACATCGGTTGGTCGGGCCCATGGTGTGAGGATATAGATAAATATAAGCATCTGTCAATCTGCGAATCCAGGAGGATGTGACCATAGAGATGGGACTAAATATAGAACCACAAAGGGATCATAGAGGGCGAGAAAAAAAGGAAAATTTAAAGAGAAAGTGTTTATATTTATTCCAATAGTATTCATATTAATATATATTAAAATATTATTTATGGTCCAAATGCAAATCATCTTCCAATTTGTAGGATGTTGTTCGGTTCACAAATTTTGTTGAAAATCATAGAAATAGAAACATAATATATATATATATATATATATATATGACGCAACATTTTTTATATGCACATATATTATCAAATAGAAGAAGATGCAACACTTGAGTTGCCTTTTTGTAATAGAGTCATTAATGCATTCTATTTACAGGACCCCGAAGAATCAAAGCATGAAGGGTCCTCCCATTTCTTTCTTTAAGTATAGGGTGGGCGCCACATAAGTAAGTCCTATGACAAATTATTGTTCCATGTAAAATCTAAGGAGAGAACATAGTGGCCTTTATTTAAATCGAAGTGTTGGGTAGTAGAAAGAAAATCTTGTCATCCATGTTTAACGACACACAAAAAAAAGTATAAAATAAAATAAAAAACAACACCAGAGATTGGAAAACACCATACAAAAAACTCAAATATTCTATATTCAAATAAACTGGGTTACCAAATACAGTTGAGATTATTTTCCATAATGACTGCGATTGAGCCCATCGCCGACAAAAAAAAGAAAATATGTACAATAATGAAGCTTGTTGACAATATTTTATAGATTTCAACTTGACCATAAAATGCTTGATATGTAAAAAACAACGAGTTGAATATCAATTTCAGGTCTTGGACTTCATTGGTGCTGCCAACTAGATCTATCCCAACTTTTTGAATAGCTCGTCTCTTCTAGATATTTCCTACCTTCATTGGCTGGTTATTCAACATTCCATACTTTGCTAAGTGTTAATTTCCCTCTGTCATCGAAATCTTGGGGTTGAAGGTGCCTTCTTTGTAATGTTCCTGATCATTGACATCTGAGACAACTTACAGATGTGATTCAGTCCCAATTCAAAGACGATGGAGTGTTTTTATGTGACATCAACTTTGGGGGAAACAAATAATGTTAGCCAACAAAATCTGAGACAAAAAAAAAATTCAAGTATGTTGTGGTTGTTATTCTCCCTGTATTCGATCATCTGTTTGGTTGAAAAGCCTACCTAAAGATTTGTATGTTGAACTTATTTGTTTTATTACTGTAAATTGGAAGGGACCTCCAAGCCAACTGCAAAATGCTCCTCTATTGAAGTACACAGCTTCTTCCAGCAGCATAGATCTGGCAAGTGTATCAAATGTTGCAAATCACATCAGAATATAACTTTTGTCATAGGGGTGGCAGACATGGTCGGCCACAAAATGGTCTGGAATGTTCGAAAGTGATGCCAAATATTACTCCATGCCTAGATACACTCAGAAGGAAATTATAAAATTGGATACCCACAAACATGAGAAACTGTATGCGCGTTTGAATCAACATTATAAAATTAAAAAACGTTTTATGCCAAAGTTATAACAGACTTGACAGANGATACTAATGTCAAGTTCAAGAAGTTGTGAGCACAGGCTCTAGGTAGTTTTACCTTTAGGTGTCCACACTGGCAGTGACCCCAGGCTCCAGATAGCTTCGACTTTGGACATTGACATTGGTGGTGGCAATGCGAATAGTGTTATTGACTGCACTGTGGCAATGCGATGAAAAAGCAGGGTTGTCATTGTCAAATCACTTAGACGGTAGGAGTGTCAGACCTGCAAAGAACATCGACTTTAGTGTTTCTTTGTCATGACAACTACAATTTTTCTTCGAGTCCATAAACCTTTAGACGTTGGGTGTCCTGTCCGATAATGACCTTGACATTAGGCACATGCTAGGCATATATTATATGACATTGCAGTGTTAATGCAATTTCCATAGTGGACAACGACTCAATTGCATTGGCACAAGCAATATTAATTGTGTGATTAATCAATATCCTTGAAGTACGTGAATCCCAAACAACACATAAAACTTTTCAAACAACTGTGTGTTCAAAAAATACATTGTTCTATATATTAAAAAATAAGAATTTGTAGGTGGAAACAACTCTGGAATACATCACTACATTAAGGTCTCTTCTAAAGAATTAAATAAAATGATTACATGAAGTTTGTAGTAAAAGGTGATTTTCATAAACCAAATCATTACCTGAATAGGCGAAACTTCTTGCAAAAGGTGGTAGTATAAAGTAATCCTCATAAAGTGTTGCAAAGTTCATAATCCATAATTCCTTCCCATTAATGTTTCCCAGTTACATGTCGATGCATGCATTAGAAAGTTTTGAGAGCATCGTTCCCTGGTTATATACCCACCTTCAAGTAGGAGGAGAATATTCGTGCAAAGAGGGGCAATCTCATCGACCCAGATGCATATATATGCATAGGAATAGTAAAAAAAAATGTGCAGTGGCGATAGAAAGTTGATTGTATGTGGAGCTTGTTACTACATCCAGAGGACAGTGAACAAACTTTGTCAAAGAATATGACCTTCTGTCAAGTCCATTACCACACCCATAAGTAGCTCAACAAACTTTGAAATAGAAACTTCTGTAATTTTAGGATGTGGATTCAACCACCCATACAGTTTCTCATACTCGTGAATTTCCAAATTTATAATTTCCTTCTGAATATATTCGTGAATGGAGTAATATTTCGTCCCATTTACAAATATTACAGACCATTTTGCAAGCCACGGTATGTGTGACTCCTCTGACAAAAGATAAATTCTTGTGTGGTCTGCAGAATTTGATACACTTGCCAAATCTGTGTTGTTGGAAGAAACTATATACTTCAACGAAGGGGCATTTTGCAGGTGACCTGAAAGTCTCTTCCAACTCCCAGTAAAAAACCAAAGAATATCAACACACAAATCTTCAGGTAGGCCTTTCAACCATACAAAGAATCGAATACAGGGACAACACCAATCACAAAACACTTGATTTTTTTTTCTTTTTTTTTGTCTCAGTTTTTGTTGGCTAACAAAAATTTTTTTCACTCAAATCTGGTGGCACATAAAACCATTCCCTCATCTTTCAATTGAGCCTGAATGGAATATCTAATTTGTCTCACATGTCCATGACTAGGAACATTACAATGAAGGAACCTTAAAGCCCAACTCTTCGATGATAGAGAGAAATGAGAATAAGTATTTAAAATCAAGGTTGGAGGATGATAGTACAATCTTCCATAGATTTTGGCTTAATTCATTTTCATGGAAGATGCCCTCGATATTTACGCTTATTGATGCCAATATTTTTGAATATGTGTGCGGAATAGTCACTAATAGCACAAGTTAACATTCTCATATGCAAGTAGATTCTCAAATATGACAACCTGTAACATATGCACAGTATTAAAGAGGGACATGACGTCAAGACCTCTGGGGATGACATGTTCATGGATGGTAGTGTGGTGTTACAATATTGCATTGTTAATATGATGATGCCTTTAAAAAAATAAAATAGCAAACACTTTTTGCAAATTCAAAATGGACGCAATTTTTTTTTATCAGATCCCATAATATTCACCCGTTTATGCATTTTAATGGGAGATGTCCTCGAGATTTTCGCTTATTAAAGCCAATATTTTCGAACCTTTCTGGTCGGTTGTCACTAGTAAAATCATAATTAATGTGAATTGGGAATGGAAGAAGGTATCGGGGATGGAGGGGAGCGAAAAATTCTTTTAACTTTTCTGAACCCAGGAGTGCGTAAACCCGCGAAACTTTTAAGACTCGACTAAGTATGGAAAGGAAGGTCATAAAGACAGAGTCATCATATTTATAAGTAGTCTTGCAATTTTGAGGAGTCTGGGGTCAAATTGTAGAGCATATAATTTTTGGGTGCAAGATGTATAGCCCGAACATGGGTTGCCAAAGTTCGATAACACCTATCCGCAAACCCGTGTTCATAAAATTGGCTAAGTATGCAAATGAACGTCGGTCGATCGGACTTGTGGTGTGAATATATAGATGGAGATGATGATTTTTCAGTTCGCCACACCGGGAACCTGCGAGCACATAAACGTGACAAAATTATAGAACCAAAAATGCATAATAGAGGGTAGGAACAAAAGGGGAAAACAAACAAGTTTAGAATAAATTGGCTAAGTATGCAAATGAACGGTACTCAGTCGGACTCGTGATGTAAATATATAGATGGAGATGACGATTTGTCAATTGGCCACCTCGGGAACCCGCAACCACAGAAACATGACAAAGTATAGAACCAAAAACACATAATAGAGGGGAAGAACAAAAGGGAAAAGCAGGAAAGTTTACAAGAGGAAAATGAAGGGGAGAGAAGAACTTTATCGCTCGCACAACAACACTTAGTCTCATAACTATGAAACCATAGAAATACATTAACTATGGGAAAAACATTGTCAGCTATGAAATATAGTTGGAGCCCGACAAACTCTGGTTCAAGCCATAAGAGATATTGTTTACATCCACTGCAAAATTTTGCATATCATTTTATCTTAATAGTATTTTCTGGGGAGCCAACTGTAAAAGCATGTAACAATAGATCCAACTGCAAAAGGCCCAACTGCAGCCGCAGGACCTCAACCCTATAAAGTTGAATCAAACAACACTAAGCAACATCCAGTGAACCAAGAAGCAAGCACCACCCAGCCGACCAGGAATATCGGTGAAGAACAATATTGGCCAAATTCACTGCACACAAAATTGTATCAACAAATTTAGAGGAAAATGTATTATAACACATCTGTTAACCAAATATTTCAGGCTGTGAGACCTGTCAGGTAAACATGCAAAGCTGCCAGGACCATCCAAAGGCATGCCACTGTGCAAGTAATTAAGAAAGGTGAGGTTTTCACAACATGTATTTTTCAATATGGGGAGTGATCAAAATCCTCTTGCAGCCCATCTTTGTATGTTATTACTATGACCAAAGAAGCATGACTGTAATGTTGTCTTCATCTCATTCCTAATTGCCAATGTTTGACACATAACCTATCTCCATCACAACCATAGTGACGCATAGGAAAAGAAAATCGTATTTTCTCCTCACATACTAAGGTGTCCTGTAAGAGGATTTCGACTCAAGCATCCCGAGTAGTCAAATTTCCCACCTGCAAACTGCCAATAGCAAGCGAAGCTAAACACGACACCCAAACTCGCCCGTCAACGGGGAACAACAAAAGGCCAATGTTCAACACAGAACCTACCTCCAACACAACCATAGTGACGCATAGGAAAATGAAATTGTATTTTCTCCTCACATACAAAGATGTTCTGCAAGAGGATTTTGACTCAGGCATCCCCAATATTCAAATTTCCCACCTACAAACTACAAATAGAAATCGAAGCTAAACACAACACCCAAACTTGCGAAATGACAGAAGGGAAGTTCCAATCGCGGTTGCAGAATCCCAAGCGTGCAAACTGCAACAAGACAAACAGGCAAACAAGAACAACACGAATAGGAAAATAAGAAATCAGTGAACAACCAAGAAGCAAGCATGAACTAGCGAATCAACAATGTCGTTGAAGAATAATATTGCCCATATTCACTGTAGAGAACATTGCATATAAAAAAAAAATGGAAGAAAATGTATTGTAACAGGCTTGTTAAGTAAACATTTAAGGTTGTCAGGCCTGTTAGGTAACCATTTAAGTCTGTCATAATTTCTCTATAAACATTTAAGAAAGAATGCAGTGTGACAGGTCTCTTACATACGAAAAAACATTTATTATATTATTTTATAACAATAAAAAAAAATTAGTAACAATAGTTCGAACAATAGAGGCTATGTAAAAAATAAATATATTCAAAGAACAAACTAATATGAAGTCAACTAATAAAAAACTGACTCTCTATCTTCAAAACTTTGGATATCCAAACATTTCAAGAAAAAAATAAAAACTGAGAAAGATCGTATATGATCAAAAACTTTGGATATGCTAATATATCAAACATTGGGAATATCAATCATGACATATATGGTATTTTTTATTATATAAAAATCAATGTTTTTAGTTCTCTAGTTCCAACACTAGATATTGTGCAAATATTTTTAGTCAAAGGACAAACTAATATGAAGTCAACAATTATAATCTCTCTACACCTTCGGCAGGGACTAATAATACATTATTACAAATTTCAAACTTTTACAATTATATTTATAACATTAAAGTATTTTTTATCATATTTTTAAGTGATTAATTGGTTATTATATTATGAATATATTCATTATACTTACATTAGTATTTTACAAAAAAAAATTATATGTATTATCATAATATGTTTAAAAATTGTGACATAAACGTTGTGAAAAATGATTTACAATTTTTTTTAACTTTTAAAAGAAAAGGAAGAGTTTAATTTTATAAATTTTGTTACATAAATTTAGAATTTATTAATAATATTTTTTCTTAAATAAAAACTATTTAAATTTTTTTTAATGATGATAAAAGATTTTTACAATTATATATATATATATATATATTAAAACCAATTAATTAAGTAGAAAGCGCTCTTTAAGGGTCGATTCTAAAAAAAAATTGTCTTCTGAATGAGAACATGCCACGACACCATTCTTCACACCCTATAAAAACTCACCATCTGCGCTTGTAACAATTCCACACGGTATGCATACTTTGTATGCTCCACATACCCAATTCATGCTTTTGTCAGCGATCGAAGGAAATAACATCCACGTGTTTCTACTTCGCCTACTCCAAACCTTCACCGACTCCATCTGGGTGAACACTACTGGCGCCTTCATTAACACATTGACCACATTTCAGATTGATGATTTTAACTATGTTTTTACCAATCGCAGTGTTGTTATAGTTAACAGGCTCTTATTTCATGCCATAACAACACATTTGTAGCTGGTTTGTCAGGTGTAATAGTTTGGTTCGTAACTGTGGCAGCCTTGATCAATTTGAGATTGGTTCTTGAGCCTAGAAGTTGGTTGACATTAAAGACCTATTTGCTAGAATTGTTGCAGCACCGGATTCTCAAAAATAGTTCTTCATGGGAAAATGACAACAAGCTTTTGAGCAGGTGTAGTGATAGCCATACAAGTAAATGGTTAATGAAATTTGGATGAAGTTATAAGAAAGATTGAGTCTACTTTTGTAATATTGTTGGTACACATTGAGTATGTTTTTTATAATATTGGTTATTTTGTAACAACCCGAGTTTTATAACTTTTGTTGTATTTGAACCTGTATCCTTATGTCTCACTGAAGACCATAAGTAAAGCCATGTAACCAGACTCTTTTCAAAAAATAATGAAAATTTAACTTTAAAAGTGAGTTTATTTAAATGGCAAACTTTGAAAAGGTTATAAACTTCATTATTTAAATGTCAACTTTGAAAAGGTTATAAAGTTCATCAAATATAGCAGCCCAGAGGTAAATTGCACACATCGTAGAACCTTGACGAAACCGAAGTCCTACTGCTCTAGAAGTTTATGAGGTGGATAAATACTCGCTGGTAAATCTGGCTCTAGTAACTTGAGATACCCCCAAAGCATATCTCCAAAGCGTTGATCTGTTGGGCTTAATAAATAAATGTATGTCATAGGTATACAATATTTTTACTTCTAATTCATTACTTCCACAACATAAAGATTAAAGGTAGGGAGGAGAATCATAAAATTACGTACACCCAAAAAATATATGTCCTGGACGTAGAGTACTACAAATCTGTCGAGCATGTATATATCCAAAAATAATGAAAATAATGATACCCTAATTATTATTTAAGGATTATTATTTTATGAAGTTAGAGTGATCATAATTTTTTTTCCCAATCATATCCATTATGTATTTTTTTCCTTCTTTAGGGGTATGCTAGTTAATATTATATGATATCCATTATGTTTTTTTTTTCCTGCTTTAGGGGTATGCTAGTTAATATTATATAATATCCATTATGTATTATTTTCCTGCCTAAAGGTATGCTAGTTAATATTATATGAGTATTTAATTGGTATATCTTAATCTTTTTGTAAAATGTATATTAAAAAAATAAAATTTATTTTATTTTATTTTTTATTTCATATTATTTTAAAAATATATTATTTCAATTTGCATTTGTGATATTGAAGTTTTAGTTCTATTCCATTTTATTTCAACTTTAAAAAACATAGAGTATTCATTATCATTTCTCTTTTGCAAGTTATGTATAAACAAGGCTGCATGGCAGCAGAGTCCCTGCCAATTTTGGATGGGAGTAAATGCGACCTAGTATAGACACGTGACTAGAAAGTTGAAATACATTGAATTACTTTTATACATAGGAAATATGTACTTTTGTAATGGATCGTGGGTTGTCAGGCTGGCGATATAAAAAAAGCACCGACAGTTCCGCGATACATAAATTGGGCCTCTGATGTTCTCTACGATACATAAATGGAGAAGTGCACTTGCGGACTATAGAAATTCATCAGAAATAAAAAAATTATACATACGAAATATGTACTTGTATAAAGTAGATATTTAGTTTTATACATACGAAATTTCTACTTTTATAAAGTATGGAGAAGAGATTTTATAGAGGATGCAGGGAGCCCTCATTGCATACTTAGCCATTTTTTGGATCGCGGGCTCTCGAGATGGCGGGTTCAAAATTCGGCCTTTGATGTTCCGTGGCCTACAAATAGCACCGACAATTCCGCGATATACAAAATGAAGTTTAGTATGCTTTAAAACTAAGGCTTTTCTTGGACAGAAAGATATAGCATTTCCGAATTAGTTTTATTTGCACACATTTTACAGAGCATGCATGGAGCGATCATTCCATACTTCGCCAGTTTTTGGATCGCGGGTATTGTTGAATCAGTTTTCTTTGTAATTGATCAAAAATTAATAATGTTTGTTACATGTTTCTGGAAATTGGCGGGTTCAAAATTGAGTCTTTGATGTTCCGTGGCCTACAAATAGCACCGACAATTTCGTGATATACAAAATGACAGGCGGAGTTGCGGACTATAGAAATTTACAAAAAATTAATGTCTGTTATACAATAGAATAGTAATAACGTTTTCCCGAATTAGCTTGCTTTAAAACTAAGGCTTTTCTTGGACAAAAAAGATATAGCATTGCCGAATTAGTTTTCTTTGTACACGTTTTATAGAGAATGTAGGGAGGGGTCATTCCATACTTCGCTAGTTTTTGGATTGCGTTTCTCAAGCTGGTGGTTTCAAAAATGGGTCTCTGTTGTTCTATGCCCTACAAATAGCATCGAGAGTTCTGTGATATACAAATTGACAAGTGGCGTTGCGAACTATACAATACAAACTTATTATAAAATAAACAATGTTTGTTACATATCTCTGGAAATTACATCAACATCGTTGAAGACCAGAAAATTAGCATACAATAGGAGACAAGAAATGTAGCAATTCTTAATTAGTTTTATTTGGAACAAACAAGAAAGGTTCCTGGAAACCCAAAATTTAGTATCCAATAAGGGCATTGTCGAATTAGTTTTCCTTGGAATTTATCAAAAATTAATAATGTTTGTTACATGTTTCCGGAAATTTAAATGCGGTTGTCATATAGACTGGGATTGGGGCTCCCACGAACCATAAAAAGAAATAAGTATAAGAATTAGGAACGTTGAAAGAAGTGCACGACGGTAGAGAGGAAGACCCAAAAAGAAAAAATTGGAAGTTAAGAGTGTTTGGTTACAGTTTTCTATTGAAAGAGGACATAAGTGGATTGATAAAGAAGAGAAGATGACAGCATAGACTTAAACTAGATTGATAAACAAAACAAGGTGGCAATATAAACTTACTATGAATCCGATGCGTTTTTGTTGTTGTCGTCGATGGGCATTGTAGTTCTGTTGACTAGTACTTGCCCTTCCTGGATGAGGTCGTCCATTATCTCTTGGAACCATTCTTCGATGTAGCTTTTCATGGGGGTTGTGTTGGTTTCATCCCGGATTTCTATGTCGTAAAGGTCATTTTCTAATTTCCTTAGATCCATTGAAATTCTATGCAGAGACTATTCAATTTCTTCATTATGTGAGGCATAGTCCAGTACCCGACGCTCGTGCTCATCTAGACGATGTTCAAGTATGTTGTAAAACTTTTCGAAAGACAACCCCTTTAAAATATCAACTTGTTCCTTGAAGGCTTCTTTGGTGACTGGCAAGGATTTAAGAATTAAGTTAGGATCTTGAACCTCACTAGTAGTTCCGGCTAAGTCCAGCTGGAGCAAGCTTGTGAATAAATCTTCCTTTTCTTATATGACTTGTTTACATGACTTGACAATGAGCTGCAAGTTGTCAACTTTATTTTGCCATCATGCTTTTACTTTTTTGGTGCGCTTTGGCAAGGGGAGTTTCTCCTGTCTTCTTTTCGGTTCTGATGTGTTGTCGGCATATTTGGAAAAAGGGGCCAGTACATGATCACAGAAAAGCTGTTCATTTTTTAAATTCGTCTCCAATTGTTCCAGCAAACCATTGGCCTTCTTTCCGAAGGAAACTAAATTTTGTTATGTTTCCAAGGCTTCAGTAACTAACTGCATTCTTTTTTTGATGTTATTCTCTACAAGGACTCTAGAGCATGCAAGGAGGGTAGAAGGATACTTTCATCTTTGCTGCAGTGGTAGCAGGCACAATTTTTGCCAATGGACTGGCAAATTCTGGAGTTGCAAGGAAATCCTGCTCAAATTCGTTGAGGCGATGTTTCATATTGGCATTTTCTGTCTCAATTCCTCGAATGGAATCACGAAGAATGTCACCGGTTCCCTAGTGAAATTGGCAGATTTGGGATAGTGGCATTTCGCTAAAGTTAATCTCTGAGCAAGATTTGCCTTTCCTGTTTGTTATTCCTCTACCCTGGACCACTAAAAGCTCTGGTCCTCTTGTGTGAACATATTTACTATATCTCCACAAAACTGTTGTCGACCTGGTGCCATAAGTCTACAAGAATGTTTATTTGTTCCAGCCGATGAATGAAATGAAAAGTTGGAAGGGATAATATAACCCTGCGCAAATTTTGGTCGAAAGCGTGTGAATGGGAGATGTACTCGAGACTTTCGTTGATTAATGACAATTTGGATGGTTGTTGCATGATGCGTTGTTAACATTAAACAATACTAATTGCATACATAGAAATTCCAACATGTTGGATATTGCAATGAGCGATTAAGCATTGTAGATTTCTTGAGTGGCCCAACACGAGGATGCGTGTTGGAGATGAACAATCAGAAGGGACAAAATAACTCTCCGCACATCTTGGTTTAATGCGTAATAATGGGAGATGTCCTCGAGGTTTTCAGCCATTAATGACAATGTTGAGGGTTCCTACATGGTCATCTATTAGCATGAAAGGTTTCTAATCACATAGTAAGAAAGTACGGATGTCGCAGGTAGGGGAAAAAAGACAGCTACAAAACAGGGTTGCAACGTACAAGTGTTGAGAGTCAAGGCGCGAGGGTCAAATTGTATGTCTCGAAACTTTTTGAGTGCAATACGTGTAACAACGAAGAGGATATGGTAGGATAGCCGGAAGCACAGGAAGCAAGAGATACTTTGAAACATTTGTGAGTAGTGGTAGAGTGACTGCACTAGAATTGTAGATTTCGTGAACCTGACAACAGGAGAATCCAAAACGGGTTGAGAAGGTGTCCGCAAAGGAGGTGAGGTCCGGACCTTCTAATTGTATCACTCTGAACATTTGAATGCATAATCTGTAACACAGAAGAGCGGACGATGTCGGAATCCGGTAGTTAATTTGTATATTGCAGAGAGTGCAATCCCAACTGTTTCATACCTCTGTGTCCAGTTGTCGGTACTAAGAGCTAATTTAGTATTCAAAATAATTTTTTAGATACTGTTAGATAGTTCATAGGGACTAACATCCTTAAGAAATGGCAATCTCCACCTCGCCAGTCCTGCATTCCGTGTGTCAATTTGTATATCGTGGAACTGCGAGCGTTGTTTGGAGGACATGAAACAATGAAAGTGCAATGTTGAGTCAGCCACTCCATATGTTCTCTTGTCAATTTGTATATCGCAAAACTGTGGGTGCTATTTGTAGGCCACGGAACAATGGAGGTCAAAGGTTGAGCCCGCCCGCCCGAGAACCAGCGATCCAAAATGTCGCTAGATATCGAATGCAGAATTTGTACATGCTCTATAAAATATCATGGGAATTAGTACATGCTCTATAAGATATCATGTGCATACTTTATAGTCCCATAATACACGGGAAGAAAAAAAAGGGAAAAAGAACAGAGTAGTTAGCAGTGGAATGGTAGATCACGGAAATTTAGAGTGGAATATGTATATAACGGAAAAACATCAAAAGCATCGAAAGAAACAACGGTCGGTCAGATTCGTTGTCTGATTATATAAATGGAGATAAACATATGTCAACCCGCCAACACTGGAGCTGCATATTTCGTGAACCGGGAAACAGGAGGATCCAAAACAGGCTGAGAAAGTGTCCGCAAAGTAGGCGAGTCTTGGACCTTCTAATTGTATCGTTCTGAACATTGGAATGCACAATTTGTAACATGGAAGAGCGGATGATGTCGGAATCCAGTAGTCAATTTGTATATTGCAGAGAGTGCAATTCCAACTGATTCATAACTCTGTGTCCAGTTTTTACTACTAAGAGCTATTTTAGTATTCAAAATAATTTTTTAGATACTGTTATACAAGGAAAAAATAAAAACTAAAATAATTTTTTAGATACTGTTAGATACTTCATAGGGATTAGCATCTATAAACAATGGCAATCTCCACCCCGCCAGTCCTGCACTCTGTCTCTCAATTTCTATATCACGAAACTAGGAGTGTTGTTTGGAGGACACGTAACAATAGCAGTGCAATGTTGAGTTAGCCAGTTTGCAAGTGTGCTTGTCAATTTGTATATCGCAAAACTCGGGGTGCTATTTGTAGGGCATGAAACAATGGAGGCCCAATTTTGAGCCCGCCCGCTCAGCCGAGAACCCGCAATCCAAAACGTCGCTAGGTATGGAATGCGGAATTTGTACATGTTATATAAAATATCATGTCCATATTTTATAGTCCCATAATACATGGGAACAAAATAAGGGAAAAATGACGGAGAAGTTCGTAGCGGAATTCTAGATAATACATGGGAAGAAGAGAAGGGAAAAAGAACCAAGTATCTCGTAGAAGAACATCTAGTGTTTTCTTATTAATGAAAATGCTTGCGAATGCCTGTTGATTTCTCACCAGTTAACGCATAAAGTGCAGATCACGGAAGTATCTTTCGTACCACTGTGTCCACTTGCCACTAGTAAGAGCATTGCTAATGTTTATGAGGAAGGACGCGAAGTTGTTGGGGATGGAAATCAACAACATATTCTTTGAACGGACTTAATGTATACAAGGAACCCGCAGTGGAATTGTAGATCATGGATGTTTTGAGTGCAAGATGTATACATCGGAACGATAAGCAACTTGTTTCGCAAGCGGCATCCCCGCAGCGACGGGCATAAAATTGGCTAAGTATGAAAAGGAATAGCGGTCAGTCGGATCCGTCATGCGAGGATATAGATGGAGATGTTAAGGCATGAATTCCAGATCACGGAAGTATCTTTCGTACCACAGTGTCCACTTGTCACTGGTAAGACCATTCTTGATGTATGTCAGGAAGGACGCGAAGTTTCTAGGTATGCATATCAGCAAAAAATACTTTGAACGAAGTTAATGTATACAAGGAACCCGTGGTATAATTGTAGATCACAGATGTTTTCAGTGCAATGTGTATATAGCGGAACAATAAGCAGTTGGGCTCGCAAGCGCTAGCCCCACAGCGATGGGCATAAAATTGGCATAAAATTGGCTAAGTATGGAATGGAACAATGGTCGGTCAGATCCGTCTTGCGAGGATATAGATGGAGATGAAGACATGTTAGCATGTCGTGCATAGAAAGACGACTAAGTATAAAACCAGAAATCCATAATGAAAGGGAAAAGAAAAATGGGAAAAGAGATAAGTATCTGAGAGTCGGGAAAACCTTTTTTTTTCGTTTATTAATGGCAATGTTTTCGAACCTCTACTGGCTTCTCACTAGTAAAAGCATTAAGTGCACATCACTGAAGTTCTTTGCCTGCAACATGTATATGATGAAACATGGGACATAGGTGCTGGATACCGCGAACCCAAGGCCTGGTGTCCAGATAACTGGCTAAGTATTGGCCAAGACGAAGTTTTGATATCTATTTCAATATTATTCATACTAGTATCTATCAATGGAGAAAGTTTTCGTATTTATCTTAATAGTATTCATACTAATATATATTAATGGATTGTTTCTGTTTCAAATTCAAATGATCTCCCAATTTGCAAGATGCTCTTCGGCTCACAAATTTCATTGAAACCAGGAAAAATTTGACTGGAAGATGTACATAGCGCAACAAGGAACATGAATTTGCATTGTGGTCTCAACGACACAAATTCCTTATCATCTATTCATCTTGTATTCATTGCAATGACATCAACAAACAATGACTCTCCATAAACATCAATATCTAAATTAAATTAAAGGCAATCAAAATTTGTTGTGACTTTAAGTAATTAAAGCATAAAGCATAAATTGCAAACTACAGAACTCCTAGGCTGCAAGATGTATATGATAGAACACTGGACATATTTGTTTAATACCGCAAACCCAAACATAACTGCCTAAGCTTTGCCAAAGAGGAAGTTTTTTGTATTGTTTCCAATAGTACTGATATTAGTATATATGCACGGATATTATCAAATAGAACAAGCTGCAATTTATCCAACATACTTCACGGGAACATTGCATCAACAGTTCAGTTGCCTTGTTGTAACTCATGAATTCATTCTATTTATGGAACCCGAAGAATAGGAGCAGAACGGGTCCTCCAATTTCTTTCTTTAAATACATAGCCGACGCCACATAAGTATGGCCTATGAAAAAGTATTTTTAAATGTAAAATGTAAAGAAAGAACAGAACAAGTTTTATTTACATTGAAGTAGTGAGCAACAAAAATAAAAGCTCATCCTTCATGTTTAACGACACAGGGGAAGAAGGTACAAAATACAATTGAAACAAATACCAAAAATTGGAAAATACTATTAATAAATAAACCGAAATTATTCTATATCCAAATAAGATGTGTTGTATAATATAGTTGAGGCTATTTGCGACAACGATTGCGATTTCGCGTGCCGTCGACCAATTAAAGATATGTACATTGATGAAGCTTCTTCACACTTTTCTTGACGTTCAAACTCTTTATTCGTAAAAAATGAGTTGAATATCAATTTTGGGTTTTGTACTTAATCAGTGTTGCGAAGTACATCTATCCCAGTTTTTTTTAATACCTTGTTTCTTCCAGATATGACCGGTTTGCAATGGCTATTTATTCAACATTCCATTCTTTGTCAAGTATTAATTTCCTTCTGTTGTTGAAAAGTTGGGGTTTAAGGTGTTTTCTTTGCAATGTTCCTGAGCATTCACATCCAAGACAACTTAGAAATGTGATTCAGGTCGATTTCAAAGTGAATAGAGTCGTTTTATGTCACAATAGTTAAGGCAGGGGAAAAAATTCAAGTATATAGTGATTGGTATTCTCCCTGTATTCAATCATCTGTTTGGTTGAGAAGTGTTCCTGAGGATTTGTATGTGGAACTTCTTTGCTTTATTACAATAAATTGGAAGAAACGTCCAGCCCAGATGAAAAATGCAAATTTGTTGAGGTACATAAATTCTTCGGGTAGCTGAGGTGTGGCAAGTGCATCAAATGTTGCAGAATGCATCAGAATATATATTTCCTCATAGCGGGCGAGGTATGGTGGCCCACAGAAAGGTATGGAATGTTTGGAGGTGACGCCTAATATGTGGACTCTGCAAATACATCCAGAGGAAACCGAACAAACTTTGACAAAGAACATGGCTTTCTGTCAAGTCGGCTACCAGAGCCACATGCAGGTCATCAAAGTATGAAATAGAAACTCTTGTAGTGATAATATGTCATTTTATCCACCCATACAGATTTTGTTACCAGCCTTCGATGAAGACAAATACTTGTGCGATCTCTACAGGTGTTGTTGGAAGAAGCTATATACTTAAACGAAGAACTATCTTGCAGGTGACCTAAAAATCCATTACAATTCCTAGCAATAAGACAAAGAAGTTCAACAAACAAATTTCCAGGCAGCCTTTTCAACCAACCAAAGCATCGAACACAGGGAGAACACCAAACATACTTGTTCTTTTTTTTTCGTCCTCTCTGAATTTCTCTTGTATAACAGACTTTTTTTTTACTCAAAGCTCACGTCACATAAAACCAGTCTCTCTTCTTTCATCTACCCCTCAATCACATCTCTAAGTTGTCTTACATGTCCATGACCAGGAACATTAGAACGAAGGCACCCTAAAGCGCAAGTCTTTGATGATAGAGAGAAATGGCAGTAAGTATTTAAAATCAAGGTTGGATGGTCCTCCATACATTTTTTGTTGATTCCTTTTAATGTCAGATGTTCTCGATATTTTCAGTTATTAATGCCAATCTTTTTGAATATGTACATTGAATAGTGACTAGCAACACGTATTAAAAGCCAAATATCCAAGCAGATTCTCAAATATGACATCTAAGATATGCACAATATTAAAGAGGGACATGACATGAAGGCCTCTGTAGGTCACACATTCGTGAACTATGTTGAAGCTTTTAAGAAAACTAAAATTGCACAAGCAAAAAAACAAAATAAAAAGTATTTTAGCCAATTCAAAATGCACGCAAAAAGAAATTACCAGATCCCATAATATTTGACTGTCTATTCATTTTAATGGCAGATGTCCTCGAGATTTCCAGTTATTAAAGCCCATCATTTCGAAATGCACAATATTAAAGAGGGACATGACATGAAGGCCTCTGTGGGTGACACGTTCGTGAACTATGCTGAAGATTTTAAGAAAATTATAACTGCAAAAAAAAAAAAACACTATTTTTGCAACTTCAAAATGCAGGCAAAAAGAAATTGTCAGATCCCATAATATTCACATGTCTATTCATTTTAATGGGAAATGTCCTCGATATTTTTAGTTATTAAATCCCATCATTTCGAAATGCACAATATTAAAGAGGGACATGACGTCAAGCCCTCTGTGGGCGACACCTTCGTGAACTATGTTGAAGCTTTTAAGAAAACTAAAACTGCAGAAGCAAAAAAAACGCAAATTCAAAATGCTGGCAAAAAGGTGCTTTCATAGGTAAGGCACTTTAGTACTTAATGTTCTTCAAATTCAATGACATTTTTATTATTTGAGTAAAGGGGAAAAAACATCTGACAACCTAGAAGGAAGGCCATATATGATGGACAACTCATTGGCAGAAGCCATAGCGAGAATGTGAATTTACTATCTAATAACCGTGGAACTACGTTGTGTTTGAGTCTTTAGCTTTCCCTGTCTGTTTAAAATCAAAAACAAGGAAGGGTTGAATATTATCCTGTCTATTTATTTTAATGGGAAATGTCCTCGATCTTTCCAGTTATTAAAGCCCATCTTTTCGAACCTGTCAGGTCGATTCTAACTTTTGAAAGCATATTTAATGTGTATTGGGAAGCGATGAACGTAATGGGGATGGAGCCCTATGTAACAAACATTACTACTATTTTTCAGTTTTTGTCGATGAGCGTATGTAGAACGTACGTAAAGAAAATTAATTCGAGAAAGCTATTTTTTTTGCACATGAGCCCTTGAAATTCAAATAGTCTGCAAGTCCAATTGTCTATTTGTATATCGTGGAACTATTCATGCTATTTGTAGGACACTGAACAGCAGTGGTCGAAGTTAGAGCCCGCAAGCCCGAGAACCCGCCATCCAAAAAATGCTTACTATTTTTTTTGTGTGTGTTTTTTGTCCACCAGGGTATGTAAAACGACATACGTAAAGTAAACTATTTCGACAATGCTATTTCTTTTGGACATGACGACCTTCAAATTCAAATAGTCCACAAGTCCGATGGTCAATTTGTATATCGAGGAACTCTCCAATTCTCAATTTTCAGCCTCCCACCCCGAGAACCCGCGATGCAAAAACTAGCTAAGTATGGGACGAGGGCTCTGTGCATGCTTTATATATCTACTTTACAAAATTACATATTTCCTATGTTTAATTTATGTTGTCCAGGAAACCTATAATTTGATACATTTCAATGTCTTCTGTCCAAGAGCCCTTCCTTTAAAGAAAACTAATTCAGAAATGATAATGTATACACCATAGTTCGATACCACCTATCCGCCAAGCTGCGTCCATAAAACTGGATAACTATGAAACCGAACGACAGCTGGTCGGAATGATCACGGAACTCTCCATGCTATTTGCAGGGAACGGAAGAATAGAAGCCCAATTTTCATCCCGCCACCCCGAGAACCCACGATCATTAACCTATGTTGTTCAGAAACCTATAACTTCATAAATTTCATTCTCTTCTGTCCAGGAGGTTTTTTTTAAATAAAACTAATTCGGGAAAGCTAATGTATAGACCAAACATGACCTGTCATAGGATGCAACTGAACTGCAGTCGCTTGGAATGACCACAGAAGCGCGAGAAAGTAGAGTCAAACGCAGTTTACAACATGAAAGTAAAAGGGAGAGAAGAGTTATATCTCCCACACAGCAAAAGGCAATTTCATAACTATGAAACCGTAGTAACACAAAATCCATGGAAAAAGCATCGACAGCTATGAAATATATTTTGAGCTCGCCAAACACTGCTTCAAAGCATAACAAATGCAATTGACATCGTCTGCAATTCTTTACTTCGTTATTTTATCTTAATAAGCCCAATTTTCAGCCCCCCAACCCCAGAAGCTGCGATCATTAACCTATGTTTTCCAGGAAACCTATGATTTCATAAATTGCATTCTCTTCTGTCCAAGAGGCCTTCTTTTAAAGAAAACTAATTCGACAAAGGTAATGTATACACCGAACACGACCTGTCATAGTTCGATAGAACCTATTCGCAAAGCCGCGTCCATAAAATTGGCTAAGTACGCAACCGAAAGGTGGTCACTCAGAATGACCACAGAAACGCGACAAACTAGAGTCAAACACAGTTTACAACAGGAAAGTAAAAGGAAAAGAACAACTATATCTCCCACACAGAGAAAGGCACTCTCATAACTATGAAACCATAGTAACACAAAATCCATGGAAAACGCATCGGCAACTATGAAATATATTTCCAGGCCGACAAACTTTGTTTCAACGCGTAACAGATGCAATTTACATCACCTGCAATTCTTTAGTCTGTTATTTTATCTTAATAGTATTCTATGCAAACCGAAGTGCAAAAAAATGTAACCAGAGATCCAACCACATATGCAACATCCCAACATTGCAAACCCTGGGCAAACAAGAAAAAGCACCAAATAAGAACCCAGCCAAAAAGCACCAAAAGGCCCAAGTGCAGGCGTAGGACCGGAACCCTGCAAAGTCGAATCAAGCAACAATAAACAACA
>SNQJ01S0026016.1:147279-158801 GCA_010110895.2 Picea sitchensis
TTCTCCAACACACTACAGTCTCCTAAACTTTATCATTTTTAAGTGGAAATCTGCAACAACAAGATGCACCCTTTAAATTGAAAGGTTTTACTTTTCTATCTTACAATGTAAATAGTAGGCTTATAAAAGAAAAAAAATTAAAGTGGAAATTCTCTAAAAAATTACATTACACAGGACTAAGAAGGATATATTGGACTTTGAAGGAAGAATATAAATAAGAAGGATATATTGGATTTGGAAGGAAAAACATAAATAATTTAGAATTTTTTTTGGTAGAAATAAAAATGATAATATATATTTTTTATTTTTACTTTCAAATTAAAGATTAAGTATTTTTTCATAGAATTTTTTTTTAATAATAAATAAGTTATTGTATAACATGTAAATTTTAAAAATTAAAACATATATTTTACCATACTTTACAAAATTACTAATTAAAAGAAATAGAATAAACAAAAACATTCAAATATACAGACCCCAAAATGTAGTACAGTTGTTGATTATGAGGCATAATGGACATACCAATGTAGGACAGTTGTTGATTATGAGGCATAATGGACATACCTAAAGATTATAGTGATAATAGTATAATCTTACCAGACCAGTATCGTACAACAAGACGAGTATAATGGTTGATTCCACCCATTAAAAAAACAAAAAACATTCAAATATATAAAATTTCAATAAAAATGTAATATTAAAAAATATATATAATAGTTTAAATTATTGATTTCTAATCATTTTATACATATCAATTTTAAACATACTATGAAAAGGATACACTTTGTTTAAATCCAAAGATAATATTTTAAATTTTAAAAGTGTTTGGAAACCAAACAAGATACACTTTGTTTAAATCCAAAGATAATATTTTAAATTTTAAAAGTGTTTGGAAACCCAACAAAATAACTCTTAGTAGATATAACTCCTTTCAAATATATCTAAGGAGGAGTTTAATATTTTGGAAACATATCTAAAGAAAGGAGAGAAATTATCATTGAAATACTACACGTGGTTTCATGCTTTCCTAGTTTTGTTAACCAAAGGATAAGTAAAATGATAATTATTTTTTAATGGAGTATGTTGGAGGGCTAATAAAGGTTGTTGAGACGAAAGCATTTAAGAGGGGAAAATGAGGAGTCAAGGACTTCTCAGAAGATGTTGGTAGCTTTTAATTCCACTAAGAGGGGAAATGGAGGAGTCAAGGACCTCTTAGAAGATGTTTGGTAGCTTTCAATTCCTCCCTTTAAGCTCTTATATCTAAATTTTATAATCCTGCAACTTTTAAGCTCTGATACTTAAATTTGATAATCCTACGACTTTTAATCTCTTATACTTAAATTTGATAATCCTACAATTTTTAAAATTTTTAGGTTAATCTATTTTTGCTATTACATTTACAAAATCAATTAAAATAATTGCATGGAGGATTAAGAATATATTGTCTAATTCTATATCGAGAAAACAATTTGGTTTCCTAACAGGGAGATAGCTCCATGAGGCTATTTTCATTGCACAAGAAGAACCACATACTATAAAGGTCAAACACAAGTCAAACACTTGAAGGCTATGGTAATCAAGGTGGATTTCTCAATCCACTTTATCCTAGTATTTTCTTACTTGTTGCATAATTGTTTTAAGTAAATCCTTGAAAGAGGCATTCAAGTTTGGAAACATAAAATGTATCAAATTAGGAAATTATTTCTCCTTGACACACTTTTTGTGGATGATGTATTGTTTTTTTGTGATGGTACTTGAAGAGAGGTTAGAAAATTCAAAGAAATTATACAACTTTGTTATTATACAATAAGTATGCATATTAATCTTGAAAAATCATCTATTACTTGGAATGCCATTATGGTGGATGAACAAGAATAGTATGTTACTCTTTTTCCTTTCAATACATAAGAACTAGAAAGGATTGGTAATGGATAATTTCCAAGGTGGAGAAAAGGTTAAATGTTTCGTACAACCATTGCCTCTCAAGGGGTGGCCAACTGGTACTTGTAAAATTTGTGATTGAGAATATTCATACATATTGGTCATCACTATCCTTGATACTAAAGGGAGTATTGGAAGTGAGTTTTTGACTTAGTTTTAGATTCATTTGGATTAGAAATAGAGAAAATAAAGACATTTTAGTGAAGTGGAAAAGTCTAGCAGTTCCAAATAATATGGGTAGTTGGGGAGTAAAAAACATCTTTCACTACTCTACAACATTTTTAACCAATATTAATTGGGGATTGATATAGGGAAAGGGATTATGGTGTTGTATAGTGAAGGAAAGATGTTTTTTTCTTGATTCTATTATGGATTGGATTAAAAACCCTAGAAATAATTCTCACAATATTTCAATCACTTGGAAGGAGGGATTATTGGAATTTCCTTTAATACATAACTGGATTGCATGGAGTGTTGGGAAAGGAACACATGTTTAGGTGGGATCATACCATTGGTTTGGCACAAGAGAACATTTTTTAATCATAGTACATATCATTTAGATTTTAAGAAATGGGGCATTTATACTCTAAATCAAATATCTTACTTTGATTTAAGCACAATATTCAATCAAAAGTAGCTTTTTGGGAGAGATTTAGATATACCAAGGGAATATGAACATATTTGGAATACTTACATTACAAATATGAGAGATAATTTCACTAGAATTAAGGATTTTGGGGGCTCCTTGGAGTGAAAGTTACATCCATTTGCGTACTACACTCCTAATGAAGGATACAAAGCACTAGAATTTCAAGGACTTTAGGAGCCTCATAGATGGTGGTGGAAGAATGTCCAGTGTTTCAAGTGTTGTACAAAATCCTACATATTCATGTGGTCTCTCTTGAACAGTAAGGTTTTAACATGGGATAACCTACAAAAGAGGAATATTAATGGGTTTGGAAGGTGTTGTTTATGTATGACTAGTGAAGAAACAGATTTCCATTTAATTTTGAATTCTAAATTTACAAAATAGGTCTAGAGTGAATTGTATACTTTCACAGGTATAGGGGAATCTTGAGCTAGCGAATATTTTGAAGAGGAAATAAAAAATTGGTGCAAAAATCCAATCACAATACCTTCTACGGTTCTTCCTTTGATCATAGTATTGGTAATTTGGATTGCAAGAAATGATAGATTTTTTTAGAATAGGATCATACCCCATTTATAGTGTGTTTTACAAGGATGGGTTATATGGTCCTTTTATAAATAAAGGAAATACCTAAATCATCCTTAACAAATAACTTAAGAGGTGTTGACCATTTTTCGGTCAAGGTAAAATGACCAACATTGAGAGAAAATCTTGTGGGAACAAGAAAGACTCTTGTTGTTTTTATAGAGGTAGAACTCCTCTTTCAATATATTACAATTTACAAAATATATATATAAAAGACTTAAGATTTTATAAAATAATATTCTCATGCAATGAACAAGCTTGTTCAAAAAATGGATATTTACAATATGATACAAGACTATAAACCATAAAAGTAAGATATTTTAGAAGACAACATCTCCATCATAGCATGATCAAGATAAGACACATCATTGGACATTTGCAGAGAACTTAACATGATAATTGTTGGGCTCCACTTTTGTCATATGTTCCGCTATACAAACACATTCATCATTACATCTTTTCCCACATTTCACCAATAATATATGTCTTATTACACCATAAACCACCATTATCTATCATCATTCACAATTATACATTTAGTGTGGTTAATGTGTATTGTTTTCTATGTTTTTAGTGATTAAAAGATGATTATATCATGGTTTACTAATGACAGTTTGTGAAGTGTGATTCTTGTATCAACATGATTAGAATTCTTGTACCATTATTGCACTTCAACATTCCCACACCAACACTGCCATTCTAGTTCCCGTCATTGTTTGGCATATTGGCGCGTGTCTAGGGAAAATCAAGGAGATGGGTTTTCTCTGTAGTAGTATCAACATGCGGATGCATGGGTCAAAATTCACATAGGTCACACTTGTGGACCTCTAGCTCAGGGACAAGAAATCATCCAAAATTAATAAAAGTTCTAGACAATCAACTTCTCCCTCGATTTTCCGTGCACATGAAGACAAATCTGAAGAATCTAGAACATGGGTTTTGTTTCTAGCATGGTAATTTGGTCATCATGATGATCGTTTTGCAAACAAACAAACACTTAGAAATTTATGAGTGGTTATTCATCATGAATCTACTCGAATTGTGCCCAGATCTATGATGTGACACATTTTCAAGTTATTGAACAAATTATGGTTTAGATCAATTGGAAGTTTGCATGAATAAAATATTAAATCAAACCATATGATTGTTTTAACGTCTTCTAAAGTAGTAAGGTAGCATCAATCCTGGTTAGATTTGTCTGTTGTGTTAACTATATTTTTAATTGTTCTAGTTCAGTAGTTGTGGAGGGTTTTTATATAATATCTATGTTTTGTAATAGAACGAGAGATAGAAAACATTGTTGTTGTATTATTATGAGATTGAAGCTTGATCGTTAATCAATAAAGAATTAATTATTGTTCTGTATCTTTCTAATCTAAGATAGTTCTCCAGGCACATTTCCCATGGTCATGAAGGGCCCCTGGGCTCAGGTGATGTCCATGTTTTATAATTTTATTCAATTTTGTTATGATTGGTGTTCTATTTAATTTTTTTTTTTCCATTATTTTAGTTTTTTTTTTTTTATGCATTCTCATATATTAATCCTCAAGATAAAGTACCTGTGATTTCCATTCTTTTCATTGTTAGGCGTCTTTCCTTTCACTACTCTTCCGTTCACTTTCATTTTCGATTCCTCCCATCATTTCAACTTCTAATTTTCCTCTCTCTTTGTGCCTTCAATTCGTTCTTATGAATCTAGTTGTTAGGGACCTAACCTCCCTAACCCCTCACATAGGTAGAATAATATAATTCCATGTAATAAAGGCCAATATTAATAAGGCCTAGCAATAAGGAAGAATAAGTCAAATGTAAGAAGACCTAATAGAATCTTCCGCTTCTAGAAGGATCTTCCTCTAGATTTTTCTTCGGGATAGATAGATTTAGTATAAATAGGAGTAGAGGGTATGAGAAATATTGTCTTTGGATATTATTGTAATAGAGCTCTGATCTACTGGAGGTTTCCCCTTCGAAGAGGAAAGTGAACATTGCTATCATTAATCAAGGTGTTATTTCTGGTGTTATTATGGTATTATTCTGGTATTTTTTGGTTCAATCATTACTGTTCTGCCATTTCTAGCTAAAATATTTATGTTATGCATACTATTTTATATGTGGAATACTATAAGTGGTATTAGATCACTTTCCTTGGTAGAAAATTGCGGGTTAATTTTTTTTCACGGTAGAGACGTATTCTTGAGTCTTAAAGCTACAAAGATTTGTCGTTATGTGCATAAACCCATGGTCAGGAAGTCATACACATAATAAATATAATTGTTACTTAAGCACACATCTGTTGGCCACCCTTGTAACCCCTGTTGGTACCCCTTCGAGTGGTAGCGCATCAGACAACACCTATACATAGATCGACCTAGATCTCCTAAATCCCTCAATAAATAAACTCATCGACCACATGACTGCTATAATGCCACCGAGAACAACACTCGGGAGGATAATCTCTAGTACCCGGGTAGTTGGGTAGTACGACTAAGGTCACAGCCTAGCCTCCTTAGTTGGTGCCTTGAGATATTGGGTCAAGTACTACTATTGGACCCCACACGTATATCAGAGAGTTATAGCATAGGGAAAACCCTTGTCTCTAGACACCTTGCATACCCTAACCCTTGGGATGGAAACAAAAATAGAACAAACAAGATCTATTTCCGCACAACGGTGCCTCCTGTATTCGGGTTGGAAAATTACTACACATTTCTTCTTGTTAAGAATTTGGGCATTTCAACACTACAATATTCTTCATATCGAAGTATAAGTCCACAAGAGTAAACAAAATGAGTATAGTGGGCCCATCGACACACTTATTTGGGACCTATCCCACTGGGTTCCTCTCTTCACCCCGATAACAATGATACCTATAATTTTTAGCACATTTTTTTTGTGGACCCGACCCTTCTCTGACACCCTTATTTGGACCATATCTCATTGGATCCCCCTTTTCTCCTTGATCGCAATGGTACCTATCATTTGAAACCCTTCTTCTTAGTGGTCTAGCCCACCCCTCCCAACCCCTTTTTTTCCCCTATACCATTTGCCTACCCATTTTTCCAAATGTCTACCACACAAATCCAAGAACTCAATACTTTGATTGCTAACACCCACCAGAACAAGGAAGACATCAAGAATATCAGTGACAACCTTATCTCAATAAATTCATCTATTCAGGTCATCCAGGAACAATGTTCCTACGTCGAAGACCTCAAAGACCTCAAATCCACCTTTGAACACTTTATCGGTCGTTCCTAGAACCCTTCCTCTTCTGAAAAACCATCTTATTAGGATGACCGTGACTCTTCCCATTACCAAGGTCCTCGTACTACCAACTTTTCTTGAGACCTCTGCCCTCCCAGAATTGAGGTGAACAAATTTGATGGATCAAATCCCACAGGCTAGGTCACCCAAATGGAACATTATTTCTCTTTGCATGGCATTATTGATTATTTATCCAACTTCGTTATGGTTTCCTACATCTGGATCCAAAACGATGGTCATGATGGCAATGGAAAAAAAAGGTACACCAACGGTATGTTCCTTGGAAATGGTTTATGGCCGAACTTTATGACCTCTTTGACTCTGACACCCACCATTTAGGTCGTTTGACAAAGTTAAAGCAGTTCGGGACAGTGGAAGACTTTATTGCCACATTTTAGCACTTGGCTTTCAGAACAGATGGCATGTCAGATGCTTTCTGTAGGGAATGCTTTATTAGTGGCCTCAAAGATGAAATTTGTTCCATGTTCTCATGGCACGTCCCCAGACTTGGTTGGAAGCTCCTCAACGAGCCAAGGAAGCACAAAAGATTGTATATTCCCAGACCCACAAAACCTCCTTTCCTCCTCACCCTAAATGCACCAATTATGCCCCTCCTGCAACTCCCCTCAAGATCCAGAAATTAACTAGGGTTGAAATGGCTGAACGTCAACTCAAGGGTCTTTGTTATAATTGTGATGACAAATATTTTTTCGGGCACAAGTGTAAGGAACAAAAGATTTTTATGGCTGTGACTGAGGATATTTCTGAAGATGTTGTTGTTTTCCCTGTGGAGGAACTATCACCTCCATCTAATCTGACCCCACCCTCCGATCCACACGGCATTGACCTGGTGATTTCACTTAATTACCTTGCTAGATTTTATACTCCCTAGACTATCAAATTAATTGGTTACATAAAAAATAGGAAATTCATCATCCTTATGGACAGTGGTAGCACCTATAATTTTATTCAACACCGCATTTCCAAAGAAGTCAATTGTTACATATGTGCCATCAATAAGTTTCAAATCAGATTTCCAATGGTTGTTCCATGAAATGTGGGGGACGATGTGAAAATGTGCGACTCCAAATTGGTCAGTATCACCTAAAATCCCATATTTTTGTTATAGACATGGGTGGTTGTGACATTGTTATTGGTGACGAATGGTTACCTACTCTAGGCCCCATTCTCATGGATTTTAAGGACTTAACCATGCAATTCCAATAGGAGGGACAATAGTATAAGTTCCAAGGCATCACAACAAGCTCCCCTGAGATCATCATTTCCCATCGGATGGAAAAGCTCAGGTTAAAAAAGGTTATTCGGGAATTATATCCCATCTCCAATCCATTCATTCTATTTAGAAACCGTCTGTGCATCCCGACCTTCAATCTAACCTCTCCTTCCACTAAGTTGTTTTTACCACTCCCAAAGAGCTTCCCCCTTCCCGTGGAGTCCATGATCATTCCATCCCTCTCATCCCGGGAAGTCTTCCTCCCAATGTTCGGCCTTATCATCGTCCCTTTTCCCAGAAGAATGAAATTGAGAAAAGTTTTCATTAATTTCTAGAAGCAGGTGTTATTCATCCTAGTACTAGCCCCTATTCATCCCTTGTGGTCATGGTACTCAAGAAAGAAGGTACATGGTGCATGTTTTATGATTTCCGCACCCTCAACAAACTCATAATCAAATACAAATTCCCATTCCTGTTATTGATTACCTCTTGGATGAATTGAGTGGTGCTCAGTACTTCACCAAATTGGATCTACATTCTGGCTACCACCAGATCCGTATGAAAGACAAAGACATTCCCATGACTACATTTCGCACTCATGAGGGTCATTATGAATTATTGGTAATGCTCTTTGGATTGTGTAATGCTTCTTCCACTTTCCAAAGTCTTATGAATCTTGTATTTCATCCTTTTCTCTGTCATTTTGTCTTAGTTTTCTTTGATGATATTCTCATCTATAGTAAAACTTGGCCATCCCATCTCTCCCATGTGAATCAAGTTCTCCATCTACTCTCTAAGAACAAAATTTTCCTCAAACAATCTAAATTTGTCTTTGGTGCCTCAGAAGTGGAATACCTGGGTCATATTGTCGACAAGGATGGTGTCCAAGTGGATCCTAAGAAAATTGAATCTATGCAGGATTGGCCTCACCCTAAAAATCTTAAGAGATTGTATATTTTTCTGGGTTTAACGGGCTATTATAGGAAGTTTGTTTGGAATTATGGAAAAATTTCATCTCCTCTCACTTCTCTCCTTAAAAATAATGCTTTCACTTGGACTTCAGTTGCATATCATGCCTTCCAAGCGTTGAAATATTCTATGTGCTCAACCCCTATCCTAGCACTTCTAGACTTCACAAAAAGATTTGTATTGGAATGCGATGCTTCTGGGAAAAGAATTGGAGTTGTCCTCATGCAAGATGGCAGGCCTTTGGCCTTCACTAGAAAACAGATTCCAGAGCGACATTTGGGCCAATCCATTTATGAAAAGGAATATTTAGCTATTCTACATGTTGTGGATATCTGGCGTCCTTATTTATTGGGTGAATGATTCCAAATAAAAATTGATCAACAAAGTTTCAAGTATTTCCTGGAACAACGAATTTCATCCCCAACACAACAAAAATGGGTGACCAAGCTCTTTGGCTATGATTATGAGATCATTTACAAGAAGGACAAGCAAAATGTAGTGGCCGACGCTCTTTCCCGGAAATATAAAGAAGACAGGTCTCTTTTCTCCCTCTCCTTCATTGTACCATATTGACTCCAAGCTATTCGTCAGGAATGGCTACAAGACCCTAAAATTTCTAGCATGCTCGACCAATTGCAACACAATTATTCAGTTTCTCTAGGGTACTCTTGGCACAATGAAGAGCTTCGCTACGAAGGCCATTTGTATTTATGTAAGCAATCACAACTTAAATCTACAGTGCTTTCTAAACATCATGCCTCACCCATAACTGACATTCAGGGTCTACCAAAACCTATGAACGAGTCAAACATTCTTTTTTCTGGGATGGAATGAAACAAGACGTCCACACCTTTGTGGTTGAATGTGAGGTCTGTCAACACAAAAAGGGAGAAACTATCAAAGCTCCGGGAACACTCCAACCACTTATGATTCCCCCTGCTATTTGGTGAGATATTTCTATGGATTTCATTTTGGGATTACCTAAATTAGGCAATAAGTGAGTCATCATGGGGGTAGTATATTGTCTCTCAAAATATGCTCATTTTTGTTCTCTTCAATTCCCATTCACAACCGCCACAGTGGCTCAAATATTCATGGATAATATCTTCAAGCTTCATGGAATGCCTATTTCTATTGTCTCTGACAAAGACCCCACTTTCACCAACATTTTTTGGCAAGAATTGTTCAAGCTACAGGGAACCCAATTGCATTTCAACACTGCCTATCACCCCGAGAAGAATGGCCATACTGAAGTTGTCAACAAGTATTTAGAAACATATTTGAGGTGTTTTTAATCTGAGAGGCAAAATCGGTGGGCTCAATGGTTACCCCTAGTTGAATGGTGGTACAACACATCTTACCATACAATTATTTGCATGAATCCTTTTAAAGCAGTCTATGGAAAAAATCCCCCTTCGATTCTCTCATATATGCCAGGGGTCTCGAAGGTTCAAGAGGTTAACAACAATCCTACAGTCTGAGAGGCTATCCTTCATGCCCTCAAACACAATTTGGTCATGGATCAGAATAACATGTGAAGCAACAAGTAGATCAAGGTCGTTCTGAACGACATTTTATTGAAGGGGACCAGGTGTTTCTTCGACTACAACCTTATAAACAGACTTCACTCAAAGATAAACACTGTGAGAAACTTGCACCCAAATTTGATGGTCCTTATAAAGTTCTCAAGCATGTGGGATCGGTGGCCTATCAGTTAGCTCTACCCATCCAATTGAAGCTCCATCCTGTTTTTCATGTTTCCTACTTAAGAAAGGTGATTGGAACTAAGTGTCAAACTCAAACTAGTATTCCTTAGTTGGATGAAGAAGGTTCCATATGGTTGTAGCCATAAACATTCTTGGCCCAACAAGAGCGTTGTCTCCTTCAACGCACCATCAAAGAAGTGTTAGTCCAATGGAAAGATACAACTCCAGAAGATGCCACTTGGAACCCGACCACCATTCTACAACAATTTCCTCATCTTAAGCCTTGAGGACAAGGTTGTTCTTCAAGGGGGAGAGCATGTTAGGGACCTAACCTCCCTAACCCCTCACGTAGGTAGAATAATATAATTCCATGTAATAAAGACCAATATTAATAAGGTCTAGCAATAAAGAAGAACAAGTCAAATGCAAGAAGACCTAATAGAAGCTTCCACTTCTAGAAGGATCTTCCTCTAGATTGTTCTTCTGGATAGATAGATTTAATATAAATAGGAGTAAAGGATATAAGAAATATTGTCTTGAATATTATTGTAATAGAGCTTTGCTTTGCTGGAGGTTGTTCCTTTGAAGAGGTAAGTGAACATTGTTATTATTAATCAAAGTGCTCTTTCTATTGTTAATCTGGAATTATTCTAGTATTGTTCTGGTTCAATCATTGTTATTCTACCATTTCTAACTAAACTATTTATGTTCTGCATATTATTTTATATCTGAAATACTACACTGGTTCACAGATTCGTCTTCACTCCAATTAACACGGCATATTCAAATACAACATGTTATAACTTTGTTTTGCGTTTGGATGTATGAGAGTTCGATCGTTTTTTTCATCATACCTATTTTCTGTAGAGTAGAGTATATAAATATATATATATTCTAGTGTTATACATTCCTTTTAAGTTACGTTGTTATATCCATATTTCATAGACTTATGCAAAAGTTATATATGATATTTGGTTTATGCTGTTGATACAATATTATATATGTGGATTGGATAAGATTGCATGTTATAAATAATTGTGATAATATGTGGTTGTTATATTATGTTATCATGTTCATTTTTTTTTAATATCTTATAGTGTGTTGATGTTGTACATTTAATTGTTGTGTTGTTTTATCGTCTATTTAATTGTCATTACGTTTTGTTGTTTGTTTA
>SNQJ01S0026016.1:165419-198861 GCA_010110895.2 Picea sitchensis
ATGTAACCATTACATCTAAAAACAGACGTACAACACTTTTTGTTAGCTAGAACCACGATATACCATTTTGGTATTATATGCACACCTTTTCCTTTTATGGTCACCAAAAAATATTCTCTCTGACTTCTTGTGATGTAAGTTGCTTAATCCTCAAATATGGATGAATACTTGGAATCCTCTTTTCAAGATCTTTCCAGTGACTGCTCCCTTGCTTAATTATGATCTTTCATTAGAAAGTTATGATCCTTTAAAACTTGTGTTTTTTATTTGATGCATTCCTTGTGCAGTTGATATCTTTTCTCTGAGCTAAAGGTCCTTATATATTTTCTATACCCTATCAAATATCTAAGGACCAGACATATATGAGCTAATATCTAAGGACTCTTAGACATATGAGATAATGGTTGCCAATGCAGGTTCGAACCAGACAAAACCCACGAGCTTCCTTCCTAACCTCTTTTCCCTTTTTTAACATAGTTTTCGGGCACTACCCCTTTTTTCTTCATCCCTCAATTGAATTTGACCATGGGCAGTGACCTGATGCTATCAGATAGGTTCTTATCAGGAGCCTTGAGAGCTTCGGGGCTCTGGAACTTCGGCTTCAGAAGCTCTTGCTACTTCGTGCCTTATTTCTCCCGAACACTAAATTGACGAACTTCGCGAAGTGGAGTGGATCAACGGTCCACGACTCCCTCAACAATCGATGATTGGGATTTATTACAGAACTCCAAGCTTCAAAAGTTCTGGGTTGTCCATACTCTCCAACCTTTTAAAGTGCTCAGTCTCTGGACTGTGCTATCGGTTTCCACGTACCTTCTCCCGATCAACAGTCTAGATTAACCCCGTCCTTCGATAGTTCTCAACTCAACGCAACTGCAAAACAATTCCTCCATAGTACCAAGTCTCTGGACCTTTGGATCAAGCACCACGCGTCCACTCGGGCCCACGGTCTTCATGCTTGAACTAATAAATACTAAAAACATCACATCAACTTAGTACTTTTCAAATTGCGGGGACATGGGTTGACAGTTTTGGAGTAACCTGTCGATCGTTCTGCAATTATCCCCAAGATGACACATAGCCCTTCTAGGAAACCATGGTTTGGATTGCAGGACCACCCTGTAGAATTATCTGCCACACAACTTCGATCTTTGTAATGTCTCTCGACCATCGATCTTGATAGATCGTGATCAAAGTTAATGCAACCCAATCTGGCTAACTTCTTCACCAAGTTTAACTACCTTGTGCTACCACCCAGAGCTTTTTGCGTCAAAGATGAACCATTAGATGAATTCAATTTACTCGAGTTTTATTCGGGAATCTCACTTCGGGAGAATCGAGAATTGGGANCCCAAATTCCCGAAGGTCGAAATGAATCTAGACCATTGATCTAGAACTGATCACAATCGTTAGATCCAGGAGGAGGATATGTCCCGCGAAAGGAGATCTATGTCAGCAGACCATGTCAGCAAGGACATGTGGCACAATGAGATGATGACAAGTGTCAAGATTAAATTGGCATTTCAGGTACGTGTAAGTCACGAATCTAAGTGACACATGGCAACTACTTGGCCAATGCCAAGTCAGTAGTGACGTCAGCAGGTTACGTCACTTCGGGAGTATGTACTTAAGGGAAAACCAGTTTCTAACATTAAAAATCACCCGAAGCCTTGAAGGCCGAAGTTAATGCTAACTGTTGATTTAATTCGGAAATCAAGCTAAGTTTCATCCTAGGCTTATTCTATTGTTTTATTTCCATTAAAATGATAGCATAGTTTACTAAACCCTCGTTTTTCTTCTTTTGCAGGTTGTGCGAACCGAGGTAATCAGATGAAGGAAACATCTTTCTCGAAAGGTATTCGAGTTATGATCTATGCGCACATTGCTTCGGTTACATACAGATTATGTGTATACTACTTAGCACTATGTTTACAATAAAAAAGGTTGTGGAGTCTTTGATATATGGTACTCCAACTATAATATTTGAACAATGATCGCTTGAATACAATGGTTTCTTTTGCAAGATACTTTGAATTTATCACTATATTTTTGTGGTAATGAAGAATGTATTCAGACTGTTATTCATTATATCTATTCTCTATGGTAATTGTGTATGTACAGATTTAAATGAGAATTCAATATATATGTACCACCATCACATTTCAAATAAAAAACATATTCAGTATCCTTTAACTATACTAAGCCATCATATTCCTAACAAATAAAAATCATAAACATAACATTGACAAGGAATGCAAGCCAAGATACATATCGGAAGCCTGATGCTGGAATAGAAATGGAAAAACCTCGTTCCACCCAACCATATAACAAAACGATCAAGTTCACTTTCCATGTTCACCCCCTAGCCTGACCATGAGTCCATAAGGGAAAACTAAATGATCCTCCTTAGCTATAGTCACCATCCACAGATCAGAAATTCATTTACTTCACACTAACATTGCTCATAACAACAAATAGTTTCTTTTCCACAACATACTAAGCAACATCATGCCTCCTCCATATGTTTTTTTTATATGCATCCTTGTGCCTAGGTCTTTCCTTCCCTCCTTGGGAAATTCACATCTTTACAAATCCCTGATTTTTAGGGGCTGCTAGTGGTCAAATTCCACATTTTCCACTTGCAAAAATCATCCTTGAGGTAACTCAAACCCGCTCCACACTCATGGAGTCATGGTCAAGTAGTTTTAACCTGGGTGTTCCATTTGTCTTCCAACATTTAATTTATTAAAAGTTTTTTCTTACACATGTGTCAAAGTAAAAGAGAATAGTTGGGCAAGTCAAATATTTTCCCAACAGTCATCAAATAATTAATTACAAGAATCAAAATTCCAAATTCGAATTTTCCATAAATGGAAAATAATTTCCAAATCCAAATTTTCCAAAAACAGAAGTTTATTTCAAAGTTCACTTAGAATTTAATATTCTAAAATTTGAAGATATTACATCCTCTCCCCCTTAAGTACAACACTATGCTTAGTGTTTGTTCCTCTCTCGGAATAGGGTTGGATAATATTTTAGCAAATATTCCTCCAATTCCCAAGTGGCCTCCTTAGGGCTAAAGTGTTTCCATTGCACTTTTGCCTGGGCGATGGCTCTGTTCCTTAGTATTGTTTCTTTCTTGTCCAGAATGCGTACAGGTTCCTCTTGGAACCCGCCTTCTGGTTCCACCTGCACCATGTTTCAATCAATGATGTGAGTAGGATCATGAATATACCTTTTTAATAAGGAAACATGAAAAAGATTATGAACTTTAAAGTTTGCAGGAAGTGCTAGTTGATACGCCACAGGTCGGATTCGTGTTAAAATCTCGAAGGGGCCACAAAACCTGGGCGCCAACTTTGAAAAATTTCCTAGCTTTAGAGAGATTCTCCTTGCTTTGACTTTCAGATACACATGGTCCCCAATTTGAAATTCCTGGTGTCTGCTTTTTAAAATCTGCATAGCTTTTCTGTCAGTTTTGGGCCTCCTTTAAATTTTGTTGACCCTTTTTACCATTTTCTCCAATTCCTGGAGCATTTCTGGTCCCATCATAAGCTTGTCAACTAGATTATCCTAGCTAATCGGGGTTTTGCATTTCCTTCCATATAATTCTTCGAAGGGACTCATATTGGTTGATGTATGATAGCCATTATTGTAAGAAAATTCAACTAAGTGTAGGTACTCCTCCCACTTATTTGGTTTTGTTCTTACGTACATTCATAACACGTCTTCCACAATTTGATTTGTTCGTTGGGTTTTCCCATCCGTTTTTGGATGGTAGCTTGTGATGAAATTTAGGTTAATATCCAATCTTGCAAACAATTCCTTCCAAAACTTTGACGTAAATTTGACATCTCTATCGGAGATCACCATCTTAGGAATTCCATGCAATCTAAATATTTCTGTCATAAAAATTTCAACAGTATTAATTGTTTTATAAGTAGATTTCACAGGTATAAAATGTGCAGATTCACTAATTTTTATCAATCACTACCATAATCAAGTCATTTTGCTTTAGATTCTTAGGCAAACCTGTGATGAAGTCCAATGAGATAATCTCCCACTTCCATTATGGTATAGGTAGAGGTTGCAACAGATTGGTTGGATGTTGATGTTGAGCCTTTACCTGTTGACAATCTAAGCATTTAGATAAATATCCAGTTGTTTCACTCTTCATGTTAGGCCAATAAAACAATTTTCTTAAGGATGTTATCATTTTCTGGTATCCTTGATGACCAAAATACAACCTTTTGTGCAATTCATCAAGAATTGTTGGTTTTAAATCAGTAGAATTAGGTACATACAACCTGTTTTTGAATCTTAGCAATCCATTTTTATCTAAACTCAGATCTGTTTTGTTAATCTTTTTTTCATTTTCTTGCAATCATGTTGTTGTTTTGATGTACTTTTCGTCGTTACTACTTGCAAATTTTATTCTTTGTTCAATGTCGTTTTCTTCGTTTCTAACACTTTTCTCATAAAGTACGTTAGTCCTTCGACTTAGAGCATTTGCAACATTGTTTTATTTACCTTTGATGTTTCATACCTCGAAATCAAATTCACTTAAAAAGGATAGCCATCTCGCTTGTGTTGCGTTGAGATCTAGTTTTCTGAATAAAAAATTTACGCCACTATTGTCGGTTAGTAGAAGAAACCTTCTCCCCATTAAATAATGTCACCACATTTTCAGAGCATGAATTATGGATGCTAATTCCAAATCCTGTGTAATGAAATTTCGTTCATGTTCTTTCAGTTTATGTGATTCGTAACAGATGATGTGTCCATCTTGTGTTAGGACCCCTCCCAAGCCTTCTTTGCTTTCATCCATGCAAACTGTAAAATCTTTATCGAGATTCACTACCCTTAGGATAGGTATTGTAATTAACAATCCTTTTAATTTATCAAAGTTGTCCTGACACTTTTGGGTCCATTTAAATCGTATTCCCTTTTTCTGTAGGGATGTAATTGGATACGTGATCTTAGAAAATCCTTCGATAAATCTTCGGTAATAACCGGTAATTCCCATGAATGATCTGATGTCTGCTACATCCTTATGGATAGGCCATTCCATAATGTCTTTTATATTTTCTGGATCGACTGCAATACCCTCTTTGGATATCACGTGTCCTAGGTACTGTATCTTTCTTTGGTAGAAGTCACACTTATCAAACTTCGCATACAACTTGGGTTTCCTTAAGGTCTGCAATACTATTTTCATATGTTCTTCATGTTCTTCTTCTGTTTTCGATTAAACTAAAATATCATCGATAAAAACCAACACAAATTTATCCAGATATTAACTGAATATACTATTCATGAAACACATAAAGGTTGCTTGTGCATTAGTAAGACCAAACGAAATTACGAAAAACTCATAGTGTCGGTAACGTGTTCTAAATGTTGTTTTATTTATATCTTCGTCTTTTATTCTAACTTGGTGATAACTAGACCTTAAATCTAACTTAGAGAAGATCATTTATCCTCTAACTTGGTCAAACAGGTCATTAATTCTGGGTAAAGGATACATATTCTTGACTGTCATCTTATTTAGTTGTCGATAGTCAATGCACAGTCTCAAGGTCCCATCTTTATTTTTAACAAAGAGAATCGATGCTCCCCAAGGTGACACACTTGGTCTGATATATTCTTTATCTAACAGTTCTTGCAGCTGAATTTTCAGTTCCATTAATTCAAGTAGACTCATTCTATAAGGTGCCTTAGATATCAGGGCAGATCTAGGTAGTAGATCGATAGACAAATCTATCTCTCTTCTTGGAGGTAGTTCTGGTATTTCATCCACAAATACATCTCTAAACCCATGTAGGACTGCAAATTCCTCTAAACTAGGATTGCTTTACTTTGCTAACAGATTAGTTACCTGAACAACATAAACTTGGCAACCTTTGTTTATACATTTATTAAACTGCATGACTGATATCTTGCTAACCGGAACTATTTTTCTGATCCCTTGTATGGTCCTAACTATGTTGTTTTCGTCTATGTAAATAAGTGAATTTTCATAACAGTTTAATATTACTTTATGTTTCTCTGACTAGTCCATTCCAATGATTAAATCGTAAGATCCCAAAGGTAAAATGTTCAGATCTAACTTTGTACTTTGACCATCTATGCTGAGTTCACATTCAAGAATAAAATTTGTTACCTTTCTTTTGGTCCCTGTTGCTAATTGTACTAACCATAACTTAGCATGCTTTACTTTCTTGATCTTGTTTAATTCAACTAAACCAGGAGTGACATAACTCAGACCAGCTCCTTGGTCAATTAATATGGAAATGCGGTTAT
The DNA here is from genome assembly GCA_010110895.2 of Picea sitchensis. Taxonomy (NCBI): domain Eukaryota; kingdom Viridiplantae; phylum Streptophyta; class Pinopsida; order Pinales; family Pinaceae; genus Picea; species Picea sitchensis. Next base: position 171,723 of record SNQJ01S0026016.1, read on the forward strand.
CATGAATTTTACCTTCAACCTCCACGATAGTGGATTGATGATCAAATTTCCTTCCATCCATAGTTGCATTCATTATGTTCATTCTTATCCCCATATCTCCTATTGTCGAAGCTTCTTGCAGGCTACGGACTGAAGTTCTTGACGTGGAAATTAAGAGTGGAAAATTTCTCCTCAAATGAGGTTCTCGACACGCCCAACACTTCAATGGTTCTCTGGGGATGTCCCCAACTTTCTTGACTCCCAGATTAACGTGCCTACCTACCCATTGAGCTCTCTGCGTGTTTGAATGATAGTACTTCTTTTGGATACGTTTTGCTATATTATGGAAAGGGGTTGGTTGGAACCCTTTCTTTCGCTCATTCATTATTTCTTGTTTCTTGTCCTTCCATGCCTTGGGAATTTCAGACCTCTGTTTGTGCTAATCATAGAACATCCGAGCCTTTCTAAACACTTCATTTAAAGACTTGGGATTGCCAAATTCAATTATGTCTTTGTACGACTGTGGTAGACAACTTAAGAATCATTGTATCTTTACTTTTTCTACCTTGATGTATGGTACAAGTATCAATAGTTCTAGAAATTTATTTATGAGATCGTCCATGGTCATTTGTCTGAGTCTTAGCTCTTAGAATTCTTTAATATTTCTTTCGTAATAGCTTTATGACAAATATTTCTTCTTGAAATATTTCTTAAAATCTGACCACTCCATTTGTTTCTCTTTCAATCCCTTAGCCAATTTTAGATCTTGCCACCAGATACTTGCTTTTCCCTTCAAATTGTAAATGACCATTATGACTTTCATATTACTAGAGTAATTGTAAATTTGGAAGTATTTCTTTATATCTAGTAGCCATGATTCAGTATATTCACCCATCCTTGAATCTCCGTCAAAGGTGGATGGTTTTATTTTCTTGAATTCCCCTTCTAGGTGATCTACTTGTTTTCTTTTTCTTCCTGTAGCTGATTTGTTTCATGTCATGTGTGTATCTTCGAAAGAATTGTTCTCATTTTTTGTTTCATGACCAAAGTTTTTAGAGGACCCTTTTTTGACTTCTTCCGCTTTGCCATTTTTCTTTGGAATCCTCTTGGTTATTATATTGTATAGCAACATTTCATTTATTTCTAATTGGTCTTCCTGTGCCTTTTTCAACTTTTTGTTATCTGCTTTAAGCACTTATAATTCCACGATGCGGTTCTTCATTATTTCCAAAACCTCAGTGGCTGAACTTACTTCATTGTTTTGCCCTGGTTCTTTAGGAAGTGCTTGATTAGGATTCTCTTCAGGTCTCATTTCTTCTTCATTCTGTTCTGACATTATCACAACACACCAACAATTTTCCTGTTTGTAACATTAAACATATTTGTTAGTTTTTCTTCAACAGAAATAAAACAATTCAAATAATTTTGGCCTTGCCCAAAGGTCTAAGTGTTGTAACCTTCATCTCTTATACCATATGTAATGTAATCCAAATTTCTCTAGCATTTTTTTTTAAATGTAACCATTACATCTAAAAACAGACATACAACAATTTTTGTTAGCTAGAACTGTGATATACCATTTTGGTATTATATGCACAAATTTTCCTTTTATGGTCACCAAAAAATATCCTCTCTGACTTATTGTCATCTAATTCTCTCAATCCTCAAATATGGATGAATGCCTGGAATCCTTTTTTCAAGATTTTTCCAATGACTGCTTCCTTCCTCAATTCTGAGCTTTGAGCAGAAAGCTATGATCCTTTAAAAATTGTGCTTTTTATCTGATGCATTCCTTGTGTAGTTGATCTCTTTTCTCTGATATAATGGCCCTTATATATTTGTTGTACCCTATCAAAAAGTTCCCAGGTCTTCAGTATCTCTTTTGATGCAGGTTCGAACCAGATGAAACCCACGGGCTTTCTGCCTAACCTCTTATCCCTTATTTAAAACAATTTTTGGGCAGTACCCCTTTTTTCTTCATCCTTCAATTGCATGTGACATGTTTCTTATCCAGAGCCTTGAGAGATTCAGGGCTCTGGAACGTTGGCTTCATAAGCTCTTGCTACTTCGTGCCTTATTTCTCCCGAACACCGAATTGGCAAATTTCACGAAGTGGGGTGGATCAATGGTCCACGACTCCCTCAAAAAATGATGGTTGGGATTTATTATGGAACTATGGGCTTCAGAAGTTCAGGGTTGTCCATACTCTCCAACCTTCCAGAGTGCTCAGTCTCTGGACTCTGGTATCAATTTCCACGTACCTTCTCCCAATCAACGATCGAGATTAACTCCATCCTCCGAGAGTTCTCGACTCAACGCAACTGCAACACAATTCCTCCAGAGTACCAAGTATCTGGAACTTGGGATCAGGTGCCACACATCCACTAGGGCCCACGGTCTTCGTACTTGAACTAATAACTCCTAAAAACGTCACATCAACTTAGTACTTTTAAAATTGTGGGGACATGGGTTGGTGGTTTTGGAGTAACTCGTCGATCATTCCTCAAGTCTCCCCATGCTCACACGTACCCCTTCTGGGAAATCGTGGTTTGGATTGCGGGATTTCCCTGTAGAATTATCTGTCGCGCAACTTCGATATCCACAATGCCTCCCGACCATTGATCATGATAGATCTTGATCAAAGTTAATGCAGCCTTGATCTAGCTAACTTCTTCACCAAGTTTAAATATCTTATGCCACCACCTGGAGCTTTTTGCGTCAAAGATGAACCGTTAGATAATTCAATTTTCTCGAGTTTTATTCGAGAATATCACTTCGGGAGAATCGATAATTAGGAATGAATAACCCAAATTCCTGAAGGATGAAATGAATGTAGACCATTGATCTAGAACTGATCACAGTCATTAGATCCAGGAGGAGGATATGTTCCACGACAGAAGATCTACGTTAGAAGACCATGTCAACAAGGACATCTGGCACAATCAGATGATGACAAGTGTCAAGATGAAATTGACATTTCAGGTACGTGTAATTCACGAATCTAAGTGACACGTGGCAACCACTCGGCCAATGCCAAGTCAGCAGTGACGTAAGCATGTTACGTCACTTCAGGAGTATGTACTTTGGGGAAAACCAGTTTCTAACATCAGAAATCACCCAAAGCACTGAAGGTCGAAGTTAACTCTAACCGTTGATCTAATTTGGAACTCAAGCTAAGTTTCATCCTTAGCTTATTCTATTGGTTGATTTCCATTAAAATGTTAGCATAGTTTACTAAAACCTCATTTTTCTTCTTTTGCGGGTTGTGTGAATTGAGGTAATCAGATGAAGGAAACATCTTGCTCGAAAGATATTCTAGTTATGATCTATGTGTGCATTGCTTCGGTTACATACAAATTATGTGTATACTTCTTAGCACTATGTTTACAATACAAAATGTTTTGGAGTCTTTGATCTATGGTACTCCAACTACAATATTTGAACAATGATCACTTGAATACAATGGTTGATTTTGAAAGATACTTTGGATTCATCACTATATTTTTGTGGTAATGAATAATGTATTCAGACTGTTATTCGTTCTATCTATTCTATGTGGTAATTGTGTATGTACATATTTAAATGGAAATTCAATATATATAAACCACCATCACATTTCAAATAAACAATATATTCAATATCCTTTAACTATACTAAGCCATCATATTATTAACAAATAAAAATCATAAACATAAGATTGACAAGGAATGCAAGCCAAGATAAATATCTGAAACCTGATGCTGGAATACAAATGGAACAACCATGTTCGACCCAACCATAGAACATAACAACCAAGTTAACTTGCCATGTTCACCCCCTAGCCTGACCATGAGTCCATAAGGGAAAACTGAATGATCCTCCTTAGCTATAGTCACCATCGACAGATCATAAATTCCTTTGCCTCACAATAACAGTTCTCATAACAATAAATAATTTATTTTCCCCAACATACTAAGCAACGTCCTACCTCCTCCCTATGTTGTTTTTATATGCATCCTTGTCCCTAGGTTTTTCCCTCCTTCCTTGGGAAATTCACATCTTTACAAACCATTGATTTTTAGTGGTTGTTAATGGTCAAATTCCACATTTTCCACTTGTAAAAATAATCCTTGAGGTAACTCAAACCTGTTCCCCACTCATGGAGTCATGGTCATCTATTTTTAACCTGGTTGTTCCATTTGTCTTCCAACATTTAATTTATTAAAATTTTGTCTTACACATGTGTCAAAATAAAATAGGATAGTTGAGAAAGTCAAATGTTTTCCCAGCAGTCATCAAATAATTAATTACAACAATTAAAATTCCAAATAAATATTTGTCATAAATGGAAAATAATTTCCAAATCCGAATTTTCCAAAAATGAAAGTTTATTTCAAAGTTCACTTAGAATTTAATATTCTAAAATTTGAGGATATTACAGGTAGCTAGTACAACCTGATATAATTTCAGAGATAGTGATATGATAGGTGTGTGTGTGTGTGGAACAATGAGGCAAAACACTCTTGTTGAATGAAGACTTATTGCTTCCTTCCTACGTTGTCCACCAGAACAAATATGCAAGTGAGAATCGTTTTTGTTGATGGAAGGCGAATTTTATGAACTAGATTGCAAGAGAGAGATGCGTATAGTAATTGATATGATAGGTTTTTGGGCGTCTGGCACAATCAGGCAAAGCGCTCTTGCTGAATTTATACTTCTTGCTTCCTTTCTACGTTGTTCACAAAAATGAATATGCAAGTGAGAATCATTTGTGTTGATGGAAAGTGAATTTATGAACTGGATAGCAAGAGAGAGATGCGTATAGTTTCTCCACTCATCCTCCCTTTTAAAAATTACACCCTACTTCTGTAACACCCCAGGTTTTGAACCCCCATTTTAAATAATGTATTGTTACAATGCTGAGAGGCTGGAGTGCCCAAAAACTTATTAAAAGGCCAGTGTGCGCAAGACATGTAATGTTTTCTTTATCATTATTAATAATAAATACATCACTTGTTGCTATATGGACAAGGACTAGAGTTATATGGGGCTATGATTCCACAAGAGAGGGGGATTGAGGGGCTAAGTGGTTATTCCTATGTTAATTACCCTTTTTGACTAAGGGAGGGGATAATACAGAAGATTCTTGGGGAAGGCCAGGAGGTTCTTGATATCCCCACGTAGTTACTTAAACCCGCCTTTGGTATGATGGGGGGGTTCGACTAATGGATTTGTCATTGATTCCCTGTAATATTAACTCATATTTCCCTCACGCACTCTCGTGCACGCACTCCCATGCACACACCCCCATGCACACGCTTACCCATTCATCGACCCGTCCTCACCTGTGTCTTGGCTTGGTGAAGTGAAAGGATTTGTTGAAGAATTAGACATGGGATAGTTGTTTGTGATGGTCAGTGATGCAATCCAGCCATGACCTGGGGCCTGCATGTCTGAGATGCGTTGGATTGTGTCATGTTTTCCTCACAACTGTGAGTCCTAAGAGTTCCAACATTTAGATTCTGGACCAGCTATGCTGGAGGCCCTGGAAAATAAAGGAGAAGGACTACTTGAGGGACTGTGTGGCAGAGAAGGGTGGAGGTCCATACTCTTGGGCTGGTACAAGCTAGGTAGAAGAGAGTTGGGTACTTGGATTTTTGTGGGTGTTGTGAAACCTGTTAGAGCATGAGAGATGACTGGTTTGGGAACCCAAGTAACACTTTGGAACCGTCCTTGTGGATTCATATCATTGGTTCGGGGGTGACACTATTGTTGATATTTGGAGCAATGGTGTCTATGGTTGGCTCGAACGTCCTTGGTCGGAAGCCAATTGGTGTCATCTTTCATAAAGATAAGTGCTCTCTGTTATTGTATCATTTACATGTATTTGAAAGTTGTTTCCATTGTATATTTAATTATCGTTTAATTGAATAATTAGACTATGCATGCTTGTTGTTTACTGGTGTGCATGTCGTTATAGTCTTTTTCTTTTATGCATCCTTAAATAATGAAAAAGTTATCAGTAAGAGAAAGAAATCCAAGGGCGGTCTTGAAGGTAGTGTACCGTAGCCTGTGGGTGGTTGGCTATGTTACAGTTTGGTATTAGAGCTCCTGGTTGAAACACCGAGATGGTATGGGCTGGGTTTGTTGGTTAGAGTCTCAGGGTCAAGATCGAATTCTAACCATGGTGTTGAAAATCTTAGGAGGAATGGTGTTGCATAATCTACGCAGGAGGTAGAACGTCAGAGACTTGTGTAAGGGTTTCAAAGGATCGTGATCGTCCCCTTCGAATTTGGGAACGATCGCCACTGTAGGATTGGGAGAAATCCAGGATCGTCAGATTGGAGGACAGGTGAACAGGGGTCATCTGATGAAAAGGAAGCAGGGGTTAAGGTCACCACCATTAGATCCCATTGGAAAGAGAGATCAATGGAGAACACGCATTGCGGGGAACCAAGCTGCATGAGAGATAATTTTCCCAGGCGGTCCCGCAATCCAAACCATGGTTTCCCCAAGGGGTTATGTGTCAGCATCAGGAGAATTATGGGGTGAAAAGTAGGTTACTCCAAATCGCCAATGTGTGCCCCTACAATTTGAAAGGCATGCATTGATGTGACATGTTGGTACTCGAGCGACGAACCTCTGTATATCCAAAGTAGTTGGGGACCGCCGATCTGTAGGAGGACATGCATCAAACAATCATGTGCTCCGAGAAAAGAGCGAGCAGGAGAATTTTAGAATTGAGATTTCCGGACCCTGGAGATCCAAAGTGAATCTCAGGCGTTCGATCCAGAAGGACACGTGGCAGAAATCCGTGCATTTCCAGGGAAAGTGAGGGTTAAGAGTTGAGTTATTTGAAGTACGAAAACCAAAATGGATCTCGACCGTCGATTTGCTGAGAGCCATGTGTCACCAGATCCAGGCCTTCGGATAAAAGCCAGTGGGGCCAGATAAGTTTTGAAATATGAGATTTCCGAAGTTCAAAGACCAGAATTAACCCTCCACCATTAGATTAAGGAGGACACGTGGTGCAGATCCGTGGACTTCAGGTGAAGACCTGAAGTGAATCTTAGTCGTCCTATCCAAGCGGACACATGGTGACAGATTGGCTAGTTCAGTAATTCATATTTTGGGATAAATGGAAGTGTGCTATCATTGAAACTCCTGAAGAGTCGAAGTGATGGGGCACAATGACATCACTAGAAGGTGATGTGGACCCCATAATTTTCCAAAGTGACGTAGCTTGCGAATGTCACCTGAGATGACGTGGAAACATGGGTTGTGTGCCACATGTCATTAATATTTGAACATTTGAAGTATTTAAAATTAGATTATAACATGACACGTGCCATCTACTTGATTGGGCCACGTGTCCACTTCCAGTATTTTTCCACGTGTTGATAGATCGTGCAGTCCAGAGATTGGGCACTCCGGAGGGGGAAAGATGTGATAGGTTGCATTGGGTTAAGAACTCCTGAAGGCTCGAGTACATATCAATCGTTGATTCCAGAAGACACGCGTTGAAGGATCGTCGACTTCGAGTGAAATCACTCCGGGAGAAAGTGCAGGAGGAAAGTTGAAACTTCTGAAGCCCGAAGAGCCAAAGCGATTCACAGCCACTGATCTATGGGAGGACACATGTCAGCAGATCATGAAATCCAGGTAAAATCATTTTGGGAGGAGGAAAGCAAGGAAAACTTGAGACTTCCGAAGCACGAAGTCCCAAAGTGGATCTCGATCATTAATAGTGAAAGAGGATGAGGACCGTTGATCCAGTCCTAGCTGAAAGTTATGAATTCTCAAAGCTCCAGACAAGCATTTTTTCAGCTAACCGTAGGCTCATGGCCATGGTCATATGCAGATTGAGTGCTATGGGAAGGAGGGCTAAGGACCAAATTGGTTGTCCTCGAGACAAAGAAGTGTCAAGGAAGGATTTAGCCATGGTTTGTAGTCGTGGTCACCTAGGAAGGTGGTTTGAAGGAAGTGCCTGTGCAGAATGAGTTCTATGTCTGCCAAGGATAACAAGACACTGTTATTTTCGGAGAATGATATATGATATCCATGAACAAAAAAATAAGAAAGAGACCTGTAGCATGGTTTGGCAATTATGTTTATCACATGCATAATTCTAACAAAATGGTCTCTTGCACATTTTTCATAATTAAGGGGTTAAACACATCAACTCAGGATGCGTATTGAGGAAATGGAAGAAGGCAAGGGAAGATCCAGTCATGATAAGGAGGCCGAAGGCCAGAATACCAGAGTTGGTAATGCAGAGATGGAGTCCAATGTATGCAAGGGAAAAGAAGAGCAAAAAACGTTAATAAAAACGGTAAGAAGCCTAAAGATGGAAGTGTAGAGCTACAAAGAAAACAATGAGAGACTGATGAGAGAGAAAAGTCAGATAAATGCTCAAGTGTTGCAGAGCTTAAATCAGTTGTAGAGGAAAACAAAGAAGGGATAAAACTCAAGACAAGAGGAAGAAGGCAAGTGCCATGAAAGAAGGAATGATCATGGGAGAGCTGGCTATTCCAAAAGTGCCAGTAGAGCTCGTGGACACCACTCACCTCCTTACTCAGAATGAATTTTTTATGCATCGGAAGATCTCGCAAGTAGTCTATAGATGTCTCCCATTAGACAACAAAGAAGGAAACTAGAGGTAGATAGTTTGCAAGGAGAGTTGAGGAAGATCAAACCACCTTCCTTCGATGGTGAAAGATAAAGGGAAGATGATGTCGAAGAATGGTTGCTTGGACTCTAGAGATATTTTTAGTTGCATAACTATTCGTCCAACCTGGAAGCTAGGATTTCCACCTACCCTTTACATGGGAAAGTTGCAATGTGGTGGGACCAATTGAAACAAGTGGAACATGTTAATGGAAGTGTGATCACTTGGAAGTAGTTCAAGAAGTACTTCTAGAAGGACTACCTCTCAGAGAATTTCTATGACAAGAAAATGCAGGAGTTCTTTGAACTTAGGTTGGGAAGCATGACTATGGTAGAGTACGAGAAGAAGTTATTTAGATTGTTAAAGTATGTCAGGTTCATTGGTGATGAGAAAGTAAAAATACAAATATTTCTAAGTGGACTGCCAGCCTTTTATAAGGAAAAGATCAAGTATGATGAACCCAAGACCTTGACTAAAGCCATCAGGAAGGATAAATATCTGTATGAGCAAGGACAGGGAAGAGAATCCATGCAGAAATATTGGAAGGACAAGAAGAACGCGAAGTTTGATCAAAGGAGGAAAGGATTCAAACCTCCCTTCAATAGGAATGAGCCTAATAGAAATCATCAAGATCAATATGCTAAGGGAGATTTCAAGAAAGAATATTCCTTGGGAAAAAGGGGAAGACCACCAATCCAATGCTGGGGATGCAAGGAAGATCACCTATACAAGGATTTCCCACACAGAAAAGCCAGAGTGAAGACTGTGCACAACATCCAAGAGGCTACAACAGTCGAAGATATGGGAAGAATCTATGCAACTTTAGATGATCGACAAGAAAAGTACCTGTCCAATATGATCGAGGTGGAAGGTAAGATCATAAATCAACCTATTGTTATTTTGATTGATTCAGGAGCAAGTCATTGCTACATTGATCCTAAGAGAGTGGATAGATTACATTTGGAGAATATCAAACTTGGAAAAGCAAGTTTGGTTTAGTTAGAGACTGGAACCAAAAGAAGAATCCATGATATGGTCAGAAGTTGTTCCATAAGTCTTAATGGCATGAATGCTAGTATTGATCTAAATATCATACCATTGGGGTCTTATGATATTCTGATTTGAATGGATTGGTTGGACAAGCATCATGCTTTCCTAGATTTTCTTAACAAGACATTTACATGTCTTGATGGAGATGGAAAACAAAGCACTATGAAAGGAGTTCCAAGACCCATCTCTATAAGGGAGATTTCAGCCTTACAACTAAAAAGATGATTTAGGAAAGGATGTCAATTGTATACAGCTCATGTGGAAGAGTGAGATAATATAGAGGGGCCAAGCCTCAAAGATTTCTTGGTACTATAGGAATTCGAAGATGTATTCCAAGAAATACCTCGATTTCCACCAAGAAGGGAGATAGATTTCTCAATTGATTTAGTGCCAGGAGCTGCCCCGGTGTCAAAAAAAACTTACAGAATGAGCACAACAGAGTTAAAATAATTACAAATGTAGTTGGAGGAATTGTTGAAGAAAGGGTACATATGTCCAAGTGTTTCACCTTGGGGAGCACCAGTGCTTTTTGTCAAAAAGAAATATGGAACCTTGAGGCTGTGTATTGACTTCCGACAACTGAACATGTACACTATAAAGAACAAGTATCCTCTACCCTGAATTGATGACCTCTTTGATCAACTAAGAGAAGAAAATATCTTCTCAAAGATTGACATGAGGACAGTGTACCATCAGGTAAGAATCAAGGAAGAAGACATTCATAAGACAACCTTTAGGACCAGGTATGGCCATTATGAATTTGTAGTGGTGTCATTTGGACTGACCAATGCACCAATTGTCTTCATGTGCTTAATGAATGGCATATTCATGAATTTTTTGGATAAGTTTTGCATAGTATTCTTGGATGACATACTTATCTATTCTAAGTCTGAAGAGGAGCATGAACATCACTTAAGACAGGTATTGCAAGTACTGAGAGAACATCAGTTGTATGCCAAGTTGAGTAAGTGTTCTTTTTATCAAAAGCAGATCCATTACTTGGGACAGATTATTTCAAAGCAAGGCATAACAGTGGATCCATAAAAGATTGAAGCCATTAGAGGATGGCCAACACCTAGAAATGTGTCAAACGCCATATCTTTTATGTGATTAGTTGGCTAGTACAGAATGTTCATGGTAGGGTTCTCTAAGATTTCTCATCCTATCACTTCCTTGCAAAAGAAGGGAACTAAATTCGAATGGACACTCAAGTGTGAAAATAATTTTAATCTATTGAAGGAATTACTTACTAGTGCACATGTGTTGAAGATTGTTGACCCAAATGAAATTTTTGTGTTATGAATAGACGCATGTAAGGAAGGTCTTAGGGAGTCCTCACGCAGAATGGACATGTCATTGGATATGAGTCCAAAAAGATTAAGGAACATGAGAAGAACTATGCCACGCATGACTTGGAACTTGTTTCCATTGTTCACGCCTTGAGGATGTGGAGGCATTATCTCATGGGGAATAAATTTGAATTAAAGACAGAGCACATTAGCCTGAAGTATATTTTTGAACAACCAACCTTGAATTCCAGGCAAACAAGATGGCTGAAATTTTTAAGCGAATATGACTTCTATATCAAGCATATCAATGGAAAGGATAATAAAGTTGTCGATGCACTTAGTAGGAGAGTGCATATCATGCATGCTACTGCTATCAGTATGCATTAGTCAGACTTGAAGAGAATAATTTTAGATGGTCTTGTTACAGGCCAGCATTACCTACAGGTAAAGGAAAACTTACAACAAGGAGATGTACAACAAAAAATAAAGGAGTATGAGATAACTTGTTTCCATTGTTCACGCCTTGAGGATGTGGAGGCATTATCTCATNTTCCTAGCTCTGGAGAACTGAGGACTTTGGTACTAAAGGAAATGCATGATGTTCCTTACGCTGGACATCCCGGTTACTAGAAAACAATTACAACAGTAAGAAGCCAATTCTTTTGGCTGGTAATGAAGAAGGATGTTGTTGATTACATCGTTCGATGTATGGAATGTTAGAAGGTGAAGGCTGAGCATAGACACTCAGTGGGTTTGTTGCAGCCGTTGCCAATTCCAGAGAAGAAATGGGAAGTGATCACCATGGATTTCATCACAGGATTACCTAGAACGAAGAAACAACATGATTCAATCATGGTGGTGGTTGAAAAATTAACAAAGGTTGCTCATTTTGTTCCTGTGAAGACAATGCATACATCGACTAATATTGTAGAAAGTTTCACGAAGGAAATTGCTAGGTTGCATGGGATACCTAGGACAATTGTCTCGGACAGAGATACAAAGTTTACCTCCAATTTCTGGAGGGGATTGTTTAAGGGATTTGTCACAAACCTAAACTTTAGCACAACATATCATCCCCAAACAAATGGGAAAATAGAGAGATTCAATCGAATAATTGAAGACATAATGAGAATGTATGTGATGGATAAGACATATAAGTGGGAAGATTACTTACACTTGGTGGAGTTTTCATATAATAATGGGTATCAGGCTTCACTGATAATGATCCCATTTGAAGCCTTGTACAGTAGGAAATGCGATACTCAAGTAAGTTGGGACAACCTAGCAGATAGAGTGGTACTTGGGTCGGAGTTGTTCAAGGACATGGAAGACTAGGTGGTCAAGATCAAGCAGAATTTAAAGGCATCTCAGGATAGATAGAAAGTTTATGCAAACAAAGACAGGACAGCTAGAGAATTTAAAGTAGGGGATAATGTACTTTTGAAAGTGAAGGCCAAGAAAATCTCTTTGAAATTGGGTAGTTGTACAAAGCTGGCAGCCGGATTCTGTGGTCCATTTGAAATATTAAATAGAATAAGGCCAGTTGCATACATGCTTTCTTTACCTGCTTCCATGAATGTGCATAATGTATTTTATGTATCTTTACTAAAAAAAAATTTACATGATCCTAACCATGTTATTGATTGGCATCTGAATCACGTAGAGACAGAGGGAGATTTTCAGGTTCAGCTAGTGTGGGTGTTGGACAAAAAATTCAAAATGCTCCGGAATCGAGTTATAGAGCTGGTAAAAGTTCAGTGGACCTCCTACGGTCCTGAAGATGCTACCTGGGAACATGAAGATTCCATGTGGGCATAATACCCACAAATTTTTGAATAAATTTGAGATTTTGATCTCTATTTTTTATATGCACTGAGGATAGTGCCAAAATAAGGGGGAAGGGATGTAACACCTCAGTTTTTGAACTCCCATTTTAAATAATGTATTGTTACAATGCTGAGAGGCTAGATTGCCCAGAAAATTATTACAAGGCCAGTGTTCCCAAGATATGTAATGTTTTTTTTTATCATTATTGATAATAAATACATCGTTGGCTTCTAGATAGACAAGGACTAAAGTTATAGGGGCCTATGATTCCACAAGACAGGGGGCTTGAGGGGATAAGTGTTTATTCCTATGTTAATTACCCTTTTTTCCTAAGGGAGGGGATCGGTTGCGGGATTTTCTTGGGGAAGGCCAGAAGGTTCTTGATTTCCCCACATAGTTACTTAAACCCGCCTCTAGTCTGATGTGAGGGTTCAACTAATGGCTTGTTCGATGATTCCATAAAAAAATCACTCATCTTTCCCTCACACACTCCCATGTGAGCACCCCCATGCACACACTTACCTATTCATCGACCTGTCCTCACCTGCATCTTGGCTTCGTGAAGCGAAAGGAACCATTGAATATTTAGCCATGGGATAGTTGGTTGTGATGGTCATTGGTGCAATCTAGCCATGACCTGGGGCCTGCATGTCTGAGATGCGTTGACCCGTGCCCTATTTTTCTCACAACTATGAGTCCTCAGAGTTCCACCATTGAGATTTTGGACCAACTGTGTTGGAGGCCCTGAAACATAAAGGAGAAGGTCTGCCTGAGGGACTGCATAACAGAGAAGGGTGGAGGTCCATACTCTTGGGGTGGTACAGGCTAGGTAGAAGAGAGGTGGGTACTTGGATTGTTGTGGGTGATCAGAAACCTATGAGAGATTGAGAGATAAATGGTTTGGGAACCCAAGTAACACTCTGGAACCGTCCTTGTGGATTCATAGCCTTGGCTCGGGGGTGACACTATTGTTGATATTTGGAGCAGTGATGTCTACGATTGGGTGGAACTTCCTTTGTCTACAGCCACTTGGTGTCATATTTCATAAAGATAAGTGCTCTCTATTATGGCATCATTTACATGTATTTGAATTTTATTTCCGTTGTATATTTAATTATCGTTTAATTGAATCTTTAGACTATGCATGCTCGTTGTTTACTATTGTGCATGTCATTACAATATTTTTCTTTTATGCATCCTTAAATAATGAAAAAGGTATTGGTAAGAGAAAGAAGTCCAAGGGCGGGCTTGAAGGTAGTGTACCGCGGCCTGTGGGTGGCTAGGTATGTTACAACTTCTCATTCACACGACTCATAACAAGAGGGCACATTTACCTATCAAACATATATCATAATAGAGGTGCGCACTGGTCCCTTTGGTGCACAGTCTATCAATAATTATAGAGACAGTAAAAACAATTTTTACACACAGGAAAAATAAAAAGAGAGGATGATATTCCACCAAACTTCATCAATCATATTAGATGGTTTTCTCCCTTATTAAACAATCAATACAATATTCTAAAAACCTAAAATGTCACTTTATTCTCTGCATAGTCAGATTCCCAAGAGAAAGTTCCTGCAGTTTTTACTAACACAACTGAATATTAATTAAAATAAACATCGCCATTATTTACTTAGATTCATGGATGCTTTATTAAAATAACAGACTCGTTGACATTGAAAAATATCAAAAAACTAACATAACATTACTTCTACTTCTCTCCTGGATTGTTGTGGATGAATTGTACTCTGATGTGTGCTTCCTAAGGAAGGTTGACTTCCTTCCTTATTGGTTCAATTCCTCCCTATTTAGATCCGAAAACGTCCCTTATTCCGCCACCAACATAGGGACATTTTGTTGCAATGTCTCGATTGTCAACCACTTGTCCTGTCTCTGGAATTTGGCATTGTTGATCGACTAGGTAGGAAACATGATGTTTCTTTTTAGAATCCGGTGTTACTTGCAAGGAAGCTACGACTGGATTGTGTTTTTGTGAGAAATTATTAATGCCACTATAGTAAACCTATTTTTCTCGGTGTTTATTTGTTACTTTTGAAGTAGTCGAAATGAGAGGCATCTCTGTGGGTGCCAGATACTGAAATCTAAGATAGACCTCGAAAGGTAAGCATCCTGTGGAAGACTGTGTGGCGTTGTTGTAAGGGTGCCACTTCTGCAAATATGGAATCAAGAGGTGGAATTCTTTGGCGTAGTCATGGTAATTAAATTTATTTGTGGATAGGGTCTAGGAGTGGTAATTCATTGGGTGACTTCCCTGTTTACACATCGCTCGAAGAAAAAACTCAAAGGCAATCTCGGTTAAGGGATAGTGATATTTAATTGTGGCTTGTGTGAGGGAAAGGTAAGCAGTAACTAAAGGACGTTCGATAATGTCTTGGGTAACTAGTCGAGATGATGTACTCTTGGGTAATGCTGCATCATGAATGAGATCGATGGATTGAGGGAGGGCTCGAGAGGGTGGGAGCCTTGTGGGAGACTGAGAGACATTGGGAGATGGAGTATGGAAGTAGGGGTCATATTCGTGAGGTTCTTGGGTTGAACATGGCGGGCCAAACATAGAGAAATGTCTCTATGGTGAATGACATGGTTAGGTTCTTCTTTTCCAGGACGCGACGGGGGGGGAGTATGAGGCGCTGAAGTTAGGACATAGGTGCGTCCTTCATGTCAAAGATTATGCTGATGGGATTTGGTATGGTACACAACTTGTTGGTCTAGTTGGTATGGGAGACCTAGCAAGAGGTTAGCATAGTCTAAAGGTGATACATAGAAAAATACGGTGTCGCGGAACGGGCCAATGGAAAAATTTACTGCGCAACATCGAGAGATAGTGATGCATGGTCCTCCCTTTTGTACCCTACCAAGTTGATAGGGATCTGGATGGGGGGTGGTGGTAAGTTTCAGATGTTGGACTAGGTCTTAGGAGACTATATTCTTTTGTCTCCCATTGTCTATAATGAGAGTTGCGAGTTTATGTTTAAATTGGTAGTTATGAGTAAAGAGGGGAATGTTAGTATGACCGGGTTCGGGCGTAGTCATGAGAATGAGGGATGGGTCAGATTTGGTGGGGTTGGTGAGAGATATGACTTCTGGTTGTTTGGGAAAATTAGTGGTTGTGACCTGTACAACCAAGGTCCAATGGGGGTGGCTATTTTTTATGGATCGACATTCGGTAGAGTTGTTTGAGTTGGTCTTGTGAAAATTACACCAAACCATCATTGTGGGAATCGACGAGAAAGAAGGGTAAGGTTGAGGGTGAGAAGGATGTGTGTTGGAAGATTGGGTTCGATTTGGTAGATATAGGGTTTGAGGGGATAAATTACGTTCTATGGCCAAGGTCCATAAGAACGCCTTGTCCAGAGAGGAACTATAAAAAAGATCTATCTCGCGGTAGAGAGGTAACAAGAGACCATGATTAAACTTGATTATTAATACCTCATCTAGATCGCTGAGATGGACTTGGATGCATAACTTGCAGAAGACATCGATGTATCCTTGAACTGACTAAGTGGTAATTTGGTGGAGTTTCAACCATTTGGAAAGAATATTCTAAAGATATCCTAGGGGGTAGAAGCGTTCCCGCAATGTGTGACAGAACACATCCCAAGAATCAATGTTGTCATTTGTCGGAGAAGGTGATGCACCAAGCTCCACGATCAATTCAGAGCTTTCCAATTGTGTGTGCCACCACGTTTATGCTATTCCTTCAAGTTGGAAGCTGTCTATCTGCAATTTGGTGGATTCTTCCATCTCGGGTGAAGTCTTGAAGTATGTGGAGAGGCTATGGATCTAGGAATTGACCGTCTTGCCATTCATTTCACCGATGAACTTAGGTAACTAAAAACGAGTGGCCAGTTGCATGGTTGTTGGAGTCTGGTGTTTTTGGAGTCAAATTATTTCATGGAGAGGCAACTCCAATTCTTCAACTGGAGTTGATGTGGCACTGCTGGACTCCTCACTAGAGACTTCTCTTGACGGTGACATTGTTTGAAAACACGGAAGAGACCCTTAGGAGGTTGTGATATGAAACCTAAGAAGGGCACACTAATGCACTAATGAAACTGGTGCACATGAACCCTAAGAAGGGTGATTATGACACTCTTAGCAGGAGTGTGAGGAAATAATTGAAGATCCCCCCCAAAAAAAATTTTGTGAATCTTGTGGATGAAAATCGATTTTATCCTTCTTCTCAGTGTGCAGAAACTCCCCAAGGCACAGGATCTGATATCAATTGATTTGATAGGTGTATGTGTGTGGCACAATGAGGCAAATTCCTCTTACTAAATTTGGACTTCTTGCTTCCTTCCTATGTTGTCCCCCAAAATGAATATACAAGTGAGAATCGTTTGTGTTAATGGAAGGCGAATTTATGAACTGGATAGAAAGAGAGAGATGCGTATAGTAATTGATATGATAGGCGTGTGGGCGTCTGGAACAATGAGACAAAGTGCTCTTGTTGAATGTAGACTTATTTCTTCCTTTGTACATTGTTCACCAAAAATAATATGCAAGTGAGAATCGTTTGTGTTGATGGAAGGCGAATTTTTGAACTAGATAGCAAGAGAGAGATGTGTATAGTTTCTCCACTCATCCTCCCTTTTAAAAATGATGCCCTAATTCTCATTCACATGAATCAAAACAATAATGTCTCATTTACCTATCAAACACATATCATAATAGAGGTGCACACTAGTCCCTTTGGTGTGCACTCTCTCAATAATTATAGAGACAGTAAAAACGATTTTTACACACATGAAAAATAAAAATAGAGGATGAGATTCCACCAAACTTCATCAATCATATTAGATGTTTTTCTCCCTTCTTAAACGATCAATACACTCTTCTACAAACGAAAAATGTCGCTTTATTCTCTGTACAATCAAATTCGCAAGAGAAATTTACCGCGACATTTACCGACACAACTGACTATTAATTAAAATAGACATCACCATTATTTACTTAGACTGGAGGATGCTTTATTACAATAACAGACTGACTGACACTGACAACTATCATAAAAATAACATAGCATTACTTCCACTTCTCTCCTGGCTTGCTTCAGATGACTTGTAATCTGCTATGCACTATCTAAGGAAGGTTCATGTCCTTCCTTATTGGTCCAAATAGTTAGTAGAGAATCCTTATTAAAGAGTAGCAAGAGAGTGCATGAAGTTTATACCCATGGGAACACTACTATAATAGTATATGAATAAGATGACCTTAGGGAATAGAGGTAATTTAGGTTAGTCTCTAGTGGATTCATCCACCACACATTAAAAGGGCTTGACCATACATATGATTTCAAATTGACTAAATTCATCAAGTATCCTTTACATAGGGACAAGCTATATGAAGATAATATTTCTACCCTAGAACTGGTACCATCCAGTTCCTTTAAGGCGCTTTTCAGAGAAACTCTCCCATCCAACCAATACATATATATACACATATCATAAATTTAAAGAGTAGAAGTCATGAGACTATAGCCTCTAATAGAAAATGGGTGCAAGAGGCCAACCCGCCGAGGCTATAGATGCCTTCTTGTAGTAGGTCTCAGCATGTGGTACTAGAGTGTAATTTAAAAGACAATACTTATAGGTGTCATCCCATGCATGTAGATGGATTTCGAATGCTTTCTCCCCCCATATCTAATTATATGAAAATTTTAAAAAATAGTAATGGGACAAGAGATCTTAGAGTAAAATTGGCTTAAGAGGTTACCTCATCGAGGCTATAGACGCCTACTGGTAGTGGGTTTGGACCTGTGACACCTATATTGACTAAAACTCATCCATTTTTTTCCCTATGTATAGTACTACTTGTGAAGTTATGTTAGAAAGAATCATGAGTGGTTAGAGTGAGGGATAAATGAACTCCATCTAACTACCACTTGAGAATAACCCTAAGTTGACCTTAATACCCTATCATCCAATTCATACTATATCAAAGATGTACTATATTAAGAGTGGGACCATGATCTTAGAAGCTTAATATACTCAAATGTGAAATTTAACTTTATTACTTGAATGACTGTAAATATTTTGAGATTGAAAAATGTTGATTGGTTTCCTATGGGGTTTTCATTTGTCGAGACTATTGATAATATTTTATTTTCCTTCCTAAATGAGGAGAACAAAATCTCTACACTAATTTATACAGGATAATATTTTATTTTCCTTCCTAAATGAGGAGAACAAAATCCCTACTCTAATTTATACAGGGCTCTCTGAACATAAGTGTTGCTAATATTTTTAGGAATTTTGTTTAAGAAAGAAAATAGAAATCTCTGTTATAGAATGGAAAAGTGATTATAATTATTTTATGTGGGTTATTCTTGAATTATCTTGGTTAGTCATAGAGGGGGAATATTCATAAGTGATCTTTGAAAACTGTTCAAATATGAATATATGGTCTTATGATCTTCTTTCTATGTGCTCAAGTTTAGTACTCATGGACTATGTGCCCACAGTTCATTAGTATCTCTCAGATTTATGTTATTAGCAACTCTCAGATTGATATCAACAAAAGTTGGCAACAATTTATTATCTTGTAGCCGTATGTCACTCGGTCTTAAATAGTTTGCATGAGTACATGAAAAATCTTGGGTTTGGGGAAGATCCTCAAATCCCTTTCATATCTTTAGAGTCTCTCTTCAACATCTCCAACATCTTCAACTAGTTGTTTTTTCTTCTTTAGTAGATCATCTTCCATTCTTTTCAAAAGTTCTTAGCCTATCTCCACCTCATTTTCATATTTTAGTAATCTAAATATGGGTTCCATATATATTTTATCTTGTTCTGCATAGTTTCCACTTCAATGTGCATCAAAATTCAAAGAAAATGTAACTTGAGGTAAAACAATTATAAATATCATTAATTTACTAAGAATTTGGAAAACATGATCCATAACCACTATTACCCATTCCACACTCCACTATGCATTTACTGTTTAGAAAGTATTATTCATAACTACCGAGTAAACCTTCCATTTTCACTCCATTGGTCATAATGAAAATTGTACTCTCATCATAAGACCTACCAATGAAAAAGAAATCTATGGTATAAAAATGCAAACATAAAGAAACATCTATAGTTCCTTCTCCTTGTACATTATAAAGCATTCCTAAGTTATCTGAATGTTCTAAATAATAGGATGAAGTCATTGTTTCCTATCCAAGCAAAAAACCACAGGTAGATTTTGGTGTTAAAATGAATATAAGATGGGTTATCACCCTGTGATAACCCATCCCTTCCTTGTCTTCTATTTTCATGATAATTTTGTTTCTCTGTTTAAATTTCAATTTCAAGAGTGTCACTCCATAAGAACAAACATCTACACAAAAAAACAATGACTCATAAATTCATAAGCAAAGTATCATAAGTTCTTCACCTTGTTTGCATGAGGACATGCAAATTCTTGGGTTTGGGGGTGATGTTGGGCTCCACTTTTGCCATATTTTTTGCTATACAAATGCATTCATCATTACACCTTCTTTTTCATTTCACCAATAATATAAGTCTTATTTCTACGTTTTTAGTAATTAAAAGATACTTATATCATAGTTAACTAAAGACGATTTGTGAAGTGTGATTCTTGTATCAACATGATCAACACATTCTTGTACCATTACTGCAGTTTAGCTTCCCACGCCAACACTGCCATTCCAATATCAGTCATTGTTTAGAATATCCACACGTTTCTATGGAAAATCAGGAGTTTCTATGGAAAATCAGGAACATGGGTTTTCTTCGTAGCAGTGTAGGCATGCAAACATGTGTGTCAAGACAAATATGAAGAATCCATAACATGGTTTTTTTTTCCAGCATTGTAATTTTATCATCACGATGACCATTTCCTAAAAAAGGAACGGTTTCAAATTTATGAGTGGTCCTCCATCACGAATCTGCTTGAATTACACCCAGATCTATGATGAGACATGTTTTCACGTTATTGAATGAATTATGGTTTAGATCAATTGGAAGGCTGCATGAATAACATATGAAATCAAACCTGATATGGTTGTTTAACGTCTTATAAAGTGGTCGAGTAGAATCAAACACACTTCAATTTGTTCGTTGTGTTAACTATTTTTTAATTGTTCTGGTTTAGTAGTTGTGGAGGATTCTTATATAAATACCTATGTTTTGTAATAGAACGGGAGATAAAAAAAAATGTTGTTGTATTATTATGAAATTGAAGCTTGATTGTTAATCAATAAAGAATTAATTATTGTTGTGTATATTTCTGAGCTAGCTCTCCAAGAATGTTACCCATGGCCGAGAAGGACCCCTCGGGGCTCAGATGATGTCCCTGTTTTGTAATTTTACATTGGTGTGCTATTTAATTTTTCTATTACTTTATTTTAGTTTGTTGATTTTATTATGCATTCTCGTAGATTAATCCTCAAGATAAAGTACCTACGATTTTCGTTTTTTTCCTTGTTGGGTGTCTTTCCTTTCACCATTGTTCCGTTAGTTTTCATTTCTGATTCCACCCATCATCTCAACTTCTGATTTGCCTCTCTCTCTTTGTGCCTTCAATTCATTGTTATGAATCTGGTTCCGCTGCCCTCCAATTAACATTGCATATTGAAATATCGCATGTTATAACTTTGTTGTGCGTGTGGATGTATGAGAGTTTGATCGTTGTTGTGATCACACCTATTTTCTGTAGAGTATATATATATATATATATTCTGGTGTGATATATTCCTTTTAAGTTACGTTGTTATTGTTAAATATATTGTACCCTCAACAGTATGATCGTACACTGCCAGCTGTACTGGACAGTTGTACTTTCTATTTTCGTCTTGTTTGAGCATATATAGCTCAACCATCTTACATTGTAGAAGGGAGCTTAACCTCTTCAGTTCTGTTCTGTACTTCTTCATACATTTCAATATACTATTCTTTTCTCTCTGCATTTCTCTGTCCTTCACAATTTATCAGTTATATACATATTTCGTGACTTGGATGCAAAAGTTATATATCTTGAATTGTTTATGATGTTGATACAATATTATATATGTGGATTGGATAAGATTACACGTTATAAAGAATTGTGATAATATATGTGGTTTTTATATTGTTGTTATATTATGTGATCATGTTCATACATTATTTTTTTTTATATCATATAGTGTGTTGATGTTGTACATTTAATTGTTGTGTTGTTTTGATATTATTGTGTACTGTTTATTTAATTGTCATTACGTTTTTTTGTTTGTTTATCATTTTCTCAATTGTTATCACGTTTTGTTAATTCATATATATTGTTTATTACATATTTTTGTTATTATAAGAACTGTTTATTATTTGTTACAACATTTTGTCAATGTATATTGTTTATTTGTTATATATTGTTAGTTACATATATTATGTTTATACAATGTTATGTACATTGTTCCATAGATATATAATTGTCATGTTGTAATATCATTGTACATTGTTTTACTTATATGTAGAATCTTTTGTTGAATATTGTTAAATGTTATTTTCATATATTGTTAAGTGTTAAATAAGTGAAAATGCGACATTAAATGGATCATCCACCCAAAAAAATTATATTCTTATACATAAATCCCATACCTACACTTAATTTTTTTTCATTTTCAGGTGCAACGTTTCTTGAGGACAAGTCTCTAAGTGTGTTTCTTTGAATTCTTTATGTTACATGATTTTGTTGATATAGTGTTAATTAGGAGTTTGGTTTAATTTCTCTTAAAACCGGTAAATTTCTCTTTAGGTTAATAGCACACATACATGAGGGTTTGAGTAACCTCAACCAACTGATTGATTTCAATGCTAGTTTGGATAAATTCCACATTTAATTTGGTTTTCCCATAGCTTAGCTAACCACTACACGAATAATCCATTGAAGATCAGGATCTAACTTAACAAACATGATCTTGTGATCTAGTGTTAAGCTACATCTTCTGGTGTCAATTTTCATTTGTGCTTGTCTCACTTTCATTCATTCCATTTTGAAGTGTGCTTGACGACATTATTTTTTAACATAGGTTAGAATAGGATCTGATCTTGCATTTCCTGTTCTTGCATCTCTAAGTTTACGAACTCCCGGTCGATAATTTAATTTATGGAAATTATTGCATATAATTTACCCAACAATAATTACATTAAAACTCAAAAACTATTTTGATACACACACATTTGAAATGTAACATCCACAATGTTTTTGTACAACAAGGAGTAAGTACTTACAAGAAGTTATAAAAGAAACTATAAAGTGTTTTTTTTTTTTTTTAACTAACTTACAATATCCACAACTCTACCATAAAGTGACGTTTATTTATTTTCACTTGAATATAACATTAAAAAAATGATGAATTAAAACATTCATGTTAAAACACATTTTTCCCGATTTTATCTACTTCTTGATTTGACACCAATCCAATATTATATATAGTAAGTAAATGGTACAAAATGTAGTCATTTGTTTACTCAGAGGAAATTTATGTAATGTACCCAAAATTTCACAAATAATTTGTTTTTTTTGTTGGGGGCATTAAAGTCCCTCGAATATCCAACATTGTTTTGCGACACAAAGATAATCCCTTATATATATCTTATTCCTTTAATGTATGCATAAGAGTTTTACTTATTTGTCATTATCCCTCTTAAAGGCCGAAGGAGATTTAAACTCCACTTGTCTCTTATTGTTATATTTCATTATAGTGTTGTTATTGGATTATGAATCACACACTTATTTGTATTGAAGAGTTGGTGACAATGACCTTCGTAGCCCTTAGAAAAATCCACTAAGTCTATGTCAAGACATGCTATCCACATTAGATGACGTAATAGACTATCATTAATCATATATTGTCCATTTCTACCTAATCTCCTAGCTCCAATAAACAATATAGACTATAGACTATAGACTTCATATAGACTATCCATAACATTATATTGTTTATCATATGGACTATCATATAGATTCCATAACAATATATCGTTTATCATATAGACTATCCATAACAATATATTGTTTATCATAGTGCAACGGAAATATACATGTACATAACATAGTAACCCTACCCGACTATTAACATAGTCTTCTCGTTCTAAGGTTAGCACTAGGATTAAACATGACTCAACAATTAAGTGGTTCAAAATCGTTTTATGGTGGATGACAGGTCGAGTATGATCCTACTCCATGCTATCATGTAGGCATTTACTCCTAGCCTAGTCCATTAAATGTGAAGCATGTCCAGTACCCTCAAGAACTAACACTTTGGAAAAAACGCCCGATACAGGTTCACCATTTACTCGACTTCACATGGCAGAGATAATGAGTGTGTACCAACCACTTTTACTCCTCTAGTGAGGACCTCGAGGTAGCCTTTGTTCTTCGTAGTTTCCCCTTTAGTCCTGTAACAAAATTTTATCCTTTGCGCTGTATTTGACTCATGAATTTGGTAATGTTCGGCTCTAGTGAGTGATGGAAGGAGGCAACGCACCACCGGGGTTCTTTATGCATGAAGGTGAGTAAACGTTTCTCTGTGAGAAGTATTCCATAATTTGTATTCTCTTTCTGGTGCAATGTAAATTATTTGAGAGGTTCAATGTAACATACCTCATTTTTCTTTTCTTTGTTTGAGGGTTGACGATGTATGACAGTTGTTCCTCCGTATGCATTTTCCTCCCGGGATTCTACTGTGTTTATGATTCCCTTTGTAAGCTGGGAGAAAATATTTATATTTAACACTCAGGTTTAGGGGTTATTATGGTTTCCTCTCTGTTGGTTGTCAGTATTCAAGCCCATAGTTGTTGCGGTCCCTTCCCAGTAAGACCGTGGCCTGAATCGTTGTTAAAAAAATTAAACCCTCTGGCCTTTCTTGTTTTTCTTTTTTTCACAGTTTTAACACTGTTATTATTAGACTCTAGAATGTGTCCAAAGATCCCAAAACTTGCTACGCTGGTTGACTTGACTGTTGTTAAACTTTGTAGGAAAATTTTGTATTTACATTTTGTATATGTATACCAATATTAATAGTATTTTATTCATTTGGAAACAACAATTTGTTTGTATCCTCTGATTGTAAAAAGATTTCCTCAGCCGAGAAGAATCGTGGTTTGTCCCGCGACCACTTCGGCAACATCCTTCACTTGATCTCTCGTCTGATACATATATAGAATTAAATCATTTATGAAAGGGTTTTCCTATGTCGATCACTCTGCACTAACAAAAGAGAGAGTATCATTGTTTATTAACTACCATTCCTAAGCATATAACCATTTTCCACCTCATATGTTGAATGTATGAGGAAAAAATCATAGAGTTCGAACATGTTTTGCACAGTGAGGCTTTAACCTGTGTATTGGGTTCTTATTATAAACTTCTATGCACTCAAAATTTCGTAATTTACCTTTATGTAATGCTATTTAATTTTAATGCTCCATCTTTTTTTATTATAATCAGGTCGCATCTTATGCTCCTCTATGAATGCTTATTAGTTTAATAATTATTCTCTGTGATTGTTTCCCCAAATCGGAAATTCCAAATGTGTAATTTCGGGAATTAAATTGGTAGTTCTTGTTTAATTGTTTCCCTTGCCACAATCGACTCCTTTTTTTTATTTGGTCCGCTGTACAGGATTTGGAGATTACTATTATGGGTTTCCTGTTTGATTAATCTATGCACGATCTATTTCGATGATATCTGATTTCACTTCTTTTCCTACTGTCGCTTCCTCTATTTTACAAATGAAAATTCTATGCACGGATATATGAAATTAATGATGGGCCCTTTCTGTTTTGCGAGGGTACCCATCAGACGGTTTTGGGTCCACTCCTCCTCCTCCTAGATCATGGACAGAGTGTCGCACAAGGAACAAAATGTGATCTGGTTTTTGTCAGGAGTCAAGCTAAGTTTTTTCCCTTGGTTTATTCTACTGTTTAATTTCCATAGAATTAACATGTTAGCACAATTACTAAACCTGCGCTTACTTCTTTTGCAGGTTGTGCAATTTGGTGAAATCGGTTGAAGGAAGCATCTAACCTTGAAAGGTATTTTAGTTCCATGTCCTTCCTTGCCCAATCTATGCACGCATTAAACTTTGGTTACATACAAATTCTATATATATTTTCTTAGAGATTTGTTTACAATACAAAAGGTTGTAGAGTTTTTGGTCTATGGTACTCCAACTGTAATATTTGAACAATGATCGATTGAATACAATGGTTACTTTTGCAAGATAATGTGTATTCTACTTAATCACTATATTTCTATGGAAATAACGAATATATTCGGACTACTATTCTTTCTATCTATTCTTTGCATTTTTATGTATATACAAATTTGAATAGCAATTCAAAATATATATAATTCAATGGTAAATAGGAACACAAAAATAATTCCACCATTTATTTATGTATGCACGCATATATATATAGTTCATTATATATGTACAACCATATTCAATGGCCAATAGGAACATAAAAAGAGTTCTACTATTTCTTTAAGAATGAGCACACACACTCACACACATATATAGTTAAATATATATGTACAACCATCATATTTCAAATAACAATATTTCCAATATTTTCAGTATCATTTAACTATGATAAGCCATAATAAAACATGATCATATAGTCCCTTAAGAATTGATTTCACCTATGTATACATAGTCAACATATTCCTAACAAATGATAACCATAAATATAACATTGAAAAAATAATACAAGTTGAGATACATATCTGAAACTTGATGCTAGAATACAAATGGAAAAGCCACGTTCCACCCAGCCATAGAACAAAACATTCAATTTCACTCTCACCCCCTAGCCTGACCATGAGTCCATAAGGGAAAACTGAATGATCCTCCTAGCTATAGTCACCATCCACAGATCAGGAAATCATTTGTCTCACACTAACACTGCTCATAACAACAAATAGTTTATTTTCCCCAACATACTAAGAAGTGTCCTGTCTCCTCCATATGTTGTTTTTATATGCATCCTTGTGTCTAGGTATTTCCTTCTCTCCTTGGGAAAATTCACAGTTTTACAAATCCCTGATTTTTAGGGGTTGCTAGTGGTCAGATTCGACTTCTACCACTTGTAAAAATCATCCTTGAGGTAACTG
Source organism: Picea sitchensis (assembly GCA_010110895.2). Taxonomy (NCBI): domain Eukaryota; kingdom Viridiplantae; phylum Streptophyta; class Pinopsida; order Pinales; family Pinaceae; genus Picea; species Picea sitchensis. Next base: position 198,642 of record SNQJ01S0026016.1, read on the forward strand.
AAACATGTTCCCCGCTCATGGAGTCATGGTCAACTATTTTTAACTTGGATGTTCCATTTGTCTTCCAACATTTAATTTATTAAAAATTTGTCTTACACATGTGTCAAAATAAAAGAGGATAGTTGGGAAAGTCAAATATTTGCCCAAGAGTCATCAAATAATTAATTACAACAATCAAAATTCCAAATTCATATTTTCCATAAATGACAAATAATTTCCA
>SNQJ01S0026018.1:0-12015 GCA_010110895.2 Picea sitchensis
AGTTCAATCCCATCCCCTACCAGAAAACACCGAAGATCTGGAGTGGATGAATTGAAAGGGGATATGAACAAGATTAAGCCTCCTACATTTGATGGAGAACATAAGAAGGAGGAAGATGCCAAAACATGGTTGCTTGGCATGAGGAAATATTTCCAACTGTAGAATTATTCCTCTCATGCAGAAGGAAGAATTGCAATGTATCAACTAAAAGGAAAAGCATCCATGTGGTGGGATTAGCTTGTGCAGGTGCAACACATTAGAGAGAAAGATATCACTTGGAAGGAATTCAAGAGGTATTTCAAGAGGAAATACCTGAATAAAAGATACTATGACAGAAAGATGAAGGAGTTCTTCAAAATCAAGATGGGTAGCATGACAATTGATGAATACGAACAAAGGTTTTTGGAATTATTGAAGTATGTTCCATTCATCAAAGACGAGGCTGTCAAGATTTAGATTTATCTGAGTGGACTGCCACCTCCCATTGGTGACAAGATTCAATATGATGATCCTAAGATTATGGAAGAAACAATAAGAAGAGAGAAATTTTTATATGAACAACAAAGAGAAAAACCTACCTTTCAGAAAGCTTGGGATGACCAGAAGAAGTTTAAGAAAGAACAAAGGCAGAAGGGGAAGAAACCTCCCTTTTTTAGAAATAGTCCTCAAGGAAAGCCATCATTTAGAGAACCAAGAATGGTTGAAGTGGGGGAACAAAGGCCGAGACAGATTCCCATTCAATGTTGGGGCTGTAAAGAGAACCACAAGTACAGAGATTGTCCCCATAAAAATGGCAAATCAAGAGTTGTCCATAATGTTGAACAAGCTGAAACAGTGGAGGACATGGGCAGTAGAATGCCAAGGATCTATGCGGCCCTGGACAACAAGCAAGCTGAATTTCAGTTGCACATGATTGAAGTGGAAGGTATGATTAACAACCAACCATTTATTATTTTAATTGATTCAGGGGCTAGCCATAGTTATGTAGATCCTAGGGTGGTGGAAAGTTTGCATTTATCAAGAAGAAAACATGAATAGTCTTGGTTAGTGCAGTTGGCTATAAGAAACAAGAGGAAAGTCATTGAGTTGGTTAAGCCATGTCCTATGGACATGAAGGGATTGAGCACGAAGGATGAATTGAATATTCTTCCTTTAGGCTCTTATGACTGTTTAATTGGGAAGGACTGGTTGGACCAGCACCATGCCTTCCTGGACTATCGTAACAAGGAATTTACTTTCCTGGATGAGGAGGGGAATCAGAAAATAGTCCAAGGAATTCCCAGAGCTGTGGTTGTTATAGAAATCTCAGCAATGCAGCTGAAAAAGTGCTACATGAAAGGCTGTCAATTGTTTGCAGTCCATGTGGAGGATGCATCTAGATATGAAGTCTCAAAGATTGGAGACCATGAGGTACTAACAGAGTTTGAAGACATATTTCAGGAGGTACCCAGACTACCTCCGAAGAGAGATATGGATTTCTCTATAAATTTGATGCCTGGAGAAACTCCAGTGTCGAAAGCTCCTTATAGAATGAGTACGCCAGAGCTAAAAGAGTTGCAATTGCAGCTTGAAGAGCTTCTAAAGAAGGGGTACATTCGCCCAAGTGTGTCACCTTGGGGTGCCCCAGTCCTGTTCGTGAAGAAGAAGGATGAGACCTTGATGTTGTGCATTGATTTCAGACAGTTGAACAAAGTAACTGTCAAGAACAAGTATCCTCTACTGAGGATCAACGATATTTTCGATCAAGTGAAAGGTGCAAAAATATTTTCGAAGATAGATCTCAGATCGGGATATCACCAGGTAAGAATAAAGGATGAAGACATCAACAAGACCGCCTTTAGAACAAGGTATGGTCATTACGAGTTTATAGTGGTACTGTTTGGGCTGTCGAATGCACCTGTTGTTTTTATGTGCTTGATGAATGGTGTATTCAGGGACTATCTAGACAAGCTTGTCATAGTCTTCCTGGATGACATTCTGGTGCATTCCAAGTCAGAGGAAGAGCATGAAAAACACCCGAGGATGGTGCTGCAAGTTTTGACAAAACACTAGCTATATGCCAAGTTGATCAAATGCTCGTTTTATCAAAGGCAAATCCATTACTTGGGGCAGATTATTTCAGAATAAGGGATTGCCATGGATCCTGAGAAGGTTGAGGCCATCAGAGAATGGTCAGTGCCAAGGAATGTGGCAGAAGTTAGATCCTTTATGGGTCTAGTGGGCTATTACGTAAGGTTTATCACAGGGTTCTCAAAGATAGCTCACCCTATCACTTCATTGCAAAGGAAGCATAAAAATTTTCAGTGGACTAAAGAGTGTGAGAAACATTTCTAGCGATTGAAGAAGTTGTTAACTAGCGCTCCAATCTTGCGGATTGTAGATCCAAATGTGGATTTTGTGGTGTGCACAGATGCGTGTAAAGAAGGGTTGGGAGGATTTCTCAGTCAGAATGGATTCATAATTTGTTATGAGTCCAGGAAGATGGAAGAGCATGAAACGAATTATGCCACTCATGATTTGGAGTTGGCAGCAATCGTTCACGCTCTGAGGAAATGGAGACATTACCTCATGGGAAGGAGATTTGAATTGAGAATAGACCACAACGATTTGAAATACTTGTTTGACCAACCTACCTTAAATGCCAGGCAGAGTAGGTGCCTGGCGTTTCTGTGTGAATATGACTTTGATATCAAGCATATCAAAGGGAAGGAAAACAAGGTGGCCGATGCACTCAGCAGAAAGGTGCACAACTTACATGCTTCATCCATTAGCATGTACAGGACTGATATTAAGGATAGAATTTTGGAAGTTGCAAATGTAGATTTGCAGTACAGAGACTTGGTAGCAAAGCTACAACAGAGTGAGAGACCACAGAAAGAGGAAAATTACACCTTGGAAGATGATGGAATACTTCTGTACAAAAATAGAGTGTATATACCCAATGTCCAGGGTTTGAAACTTGCGATTCTAAGAGAAATGAATAACGTGACTTATGTTGGGCACCCTAGATATCAGAAGACTATGGCAGCAGTCAGAAGCCATTACTTTTGGCCAGGTATGAAGAAAGAGATCATTGAATATATCGCCAAATGTATGGAATGCCATAAGGTTAAAGCTGAGCACAGGCACCCAATAGGGTTGCTACAACCTTTTCCCATTCCTGAATGGAAGTGGGAAGTGGTGACAATGGATTTTATTATAGGATTGCCCAGAACAGGAAAGCTGCATGATTCGGTCATGGTAGTGGTGGACAAGCTTACAAAAGCTATCCATTTTATTCCACTCAAAACTACTCACAAGGCAACAGATGTTGCTGATATTTTCGTGAAGGAAGTGGCACGATTGCACAGAATTCCTAAAACAATTGTGTCCAACAGAGACCCAAAATTCACCTCGAATTTATGGAAAGGATTTTTCAAAGGATTCAGAACGAATATTAACTTTATTATAACTTATCATCCTGAGTCTGATGGACAAACAGAGAGGGTGAACAAAGTGATAGAAGACATACTGAGAATGTATGTGATGGACAAACCATCAAAATGGGAAGACTACCTACACTTGGTAGAATTCGCTTACAACAATGGATATCAAGCATCATTGAAGATGAGCCCATTTGAAGCACTCTATGGCAGAAAGTGAAATACTCCAGTAAGCTAGGATGATCCAGCTGACAGGGCAATAATTGGTCCAGAGTTGCTCAAGGAAATGGAAGAGAAAATGCTTAAAATTAAGCATAATTTAAAAGCTTCCCAAGAAAGCCAGAAAAGTTATGCTCACAAAAATAGAACCCATAGAGAATTCAAAGTGGGTGATAATGTTTGCTTGAAAGTAAAAGATAATAGAAGTTCCCTGAAGGTGGGAAACTGTGCCAAGTTGGCAACTAGATTTTGTGGGCCATTTGAAATCCTAGAAAGGATTGGGCCAGTTGCATATATGCTTGCATTACCTGCATCCATGACTGTACATAATGTGTTTCATGTTTCATTGATTAATAAATATATACTTGACGCTAATCATGTTATCGATTGGAATGTGATTCAGGTGGAGCAAGAAGGTATCCTGCAAGTGCATCCTGTGCGCATATTGGACAGGAAAAGAAAACAGCTCCGAAATCGAGCTATAGGGCTTGTAAAGGTCCAGTGGACCTGGTACGATTTTGAGGATGGGACATGGGAGCATGAGGATGCTATGCGGGTAGAATACCCGCATATTTTTGAAGATTTTGGAAATCTTGTTGATGTTGTGTGAAATTTTCACCGAGGATAGTGCAAAAATAAGGGGAGGGGATTGTAATATCCCCAAGGACGAGCCCTATTGTAATCATGTTTTTTAGGCTAGTGAACCGAGTATTGATAAGCTGGTAAGGATTATGAGTTTATTAGGCTGGAGAGCCTAAGTGTTAAGGCCAGGAGCCTATTTTTGTATATGTAATTATGCAGAACATTAATAAAAATATAAACACCGCTGCGTGTAGACCGACCATGATGAATAAGTGATGGGGGACCAAGCTTCCACAGAGTGGGTAAGGGAATGGGGGATGAAAGGTGGAAATAAAGTCTAAGTGTTGGGCCTAGGGGCTAATCTAGGGGGCTTACCTCTAGAAAGGGATAATAATTTTTTATTATTATTTCTTTAAAACTAAGGTGGACAATTTTGAGTGTTGTGCTAAGTTCCTGGAGAGGAACGCATGCTGATGGAGTGCATGTAACTTCATGGGTGACATGTGTTGGCCCAGGCACATGCAGTTAAAAGATGCAGATGTCGGCCGTGGNGGGGGGGGGGGTTCGCTCCTCATTTTGTCATCCTCAGCCTGAGTTTGCGAGGATTTGGAGTGTCTGAACCATTTTGCCTATGCGTCTGCCTCTGCATACTCACGCACAATGAAGGAAAACCTCACGGGAAAATTGTTCGCTATCCATTTTCCATTCTCTGTGAATTCTATTGAGCTCTGGGATTGACCTTTTCATAACCTCATGCATCTTTGAAAACAGAAAACCATGAAGCCAACCTGTGTTGTTTTATTGTGAAGACGAAACATCTTGGATATGACCTGAACTGTGTTGTGTCTTAGTGTGGTCCATTGCCATTTTTGGATGTCCATACCCAAATTCATGTTGTTGTTGTCACCCGTGAGTTAATCGAATTGATATTGTTGTTGTTGTTATCCTCACCTTGTGGGAATTGAAGTGGAAGATGGTGGAAGAGTTGGGTGGTTAGGCCCACGGTTGAAGAGGCAGGATGTCAGGCTTGTGAGCAGCTCTTTCCAGGTGAAGGGTATGTTGGGAAGTGGTTTTCTCCTAGAGAGAGTCCAACACCAACTACGGAGCTCTGAGACTTCCTGATTTGGCCTATTGCCAAGGCCCAGAGAGGGAGGTGAAGAACTGATGGAATGGGCTTGTGAAGGTGTATACTCTTTGGTGGAACAAACATGTGGGGAATAAGAGTCTGTGAGTAGTGGGCGTAAGAAGGCATCCTGGGAAGAATCCTTCTGGTTATTTTGTGCAGTTTCCTTGTAACCTCATCGTAGTTTAGGATTTCGTTACCTTGGGTGGAGCTTGGTCCCAGCTCGGGGGTGACCCACTACTGAGAGTGATGGGCAGCGTGGTCTAAGGCTGGGAGGTTTGTGGAAGGTCTGTACATGGTAGGCGGAGTTACTACAAATTCAAAGATAAGTATTAATGTTGTACTTAATTTATATGTGATGTTAGTCTGTGATACTTACTATTTTATCATGCATTTCATTGTGATGATGCTCACTATTGATTTCATTAATTCTGTATGATGGCAATTATTATATGTTACTCTGTTAAGCCATTTAACTTCATTTAAATGAATATTACATAAGTATGAGAATGTTGTTCCATGCAGTAGTGTTTGCCCGACCAGTGGGATGACGACCGGGGATGTTACAATACCCCTTATGAGATAGTGTACGGGAAACAAGTACTTTTACCAATAGAATTCCAAGTAAGGACCTTCTGTATTGTCGTAGAATTAGGATTGAACTAAGATGAGGCTCAGAAGCAACAACCCCTACAGTTGAATGAGTTGGATGAAATTAGGCAAGATGCCATCCAATGAATGATATTAGTCCAAAACTAGAGGAGCAAGTGGCATGACAAGTTTATTAAAAAGAAAGACTTCCAGCCTGGTGATTGGGCCCTATTTTTTGATTCTCAGTTCAAAAAATTCAAAGGCAAACTTACCACCCGTTGGTTGGGCCCTTACGAGATAGACACTATATATGACCATGGAGCTGTAAAAATTAAAACAATTAACGATGGACAAGTCTCCTTTGTGGTAAACAGACACTGACTTAAATTTTATCATAAGCCCATTTCCAGAGAGGAGTTTCTACAGGTCATGTTAGCTGACAAGGCATTGGCCTTAGTAGATGGGGAAGCCCCCCTTTGTTCTTGAAAACATTTTTTTTTCCTACTGTATATATGTAAATAGTTTTTGTTAATAAGGCAATTCTAAGAGGTTTCTGTAAGTATTTATTTCACCAGGAGTACACAGTTTCAAGATCTTTCTTCACAACATTGTTATACTTGAATTTTGTGGCTACTAAAGCATCAAATGAATAGTGACTTACTGTAATTAGCCATTTTTTTGCAAAATTATCATTTTTAAGGCATTCTAAAGCAGTTGCTCTTGAAACTCTTCACCACTGTATAAGGAAGTGATACCATAACTATCAAGCCTAGAGGTCTCTCGTATAGTTTTTACAAGAAACCTGAGTAAGTAAGTCCAGTGTCTTTATCAATGAGTAACAGGGAGGTCTCATTAGTAGTTAGTCATGGAAACATCATAATAATTACAAAAGAAGAACATGAGTTGAGCTTAGAGATACCTTTCTGTTCTTTCTCAATGGTACCATCCACTACACACTAAATAGCTTGATTATATCATATCTTTAGATAGGCCACATCCTCTTAAGTACCCCTTACATCAGGAAAACCACTAATAATATAACGGAAAGTCATTCTCTAACATAAATACCATCCCAATTGAAAAGAAAAAAGAGAGAAAAATTGTTTTCAGAGCTATGCCCCCATCTTATTGCATAATCATTCTTATATTAAAATCTTAAAAGATGGAGGACCAGTCTCTAAGGGTTTAAGAGGCTAACCCATCAAGATACTAAACAGGTCTGCTGGCAGTGGGTACCGGCCTATGGTATGACTAGGTAAACCTGTCAGAGTACTGAACAAGCTTGCTGGCAGTTGTTACACCTCAAAATTACTCACTTCTATAGTGTTGCAAGTGTCGTCATTACGAGTGTTGTAAGTGTTGCATCTTGTTCGCAAGTCTCGCATATTGACAATAAGTGTTGAAAGTGTAAAAAAAAATATGCTGCCATATTGCCTATGTCATGCCCATAATGACATCATGAAGACACTTAAGACACCTCAAATGATAGTTTGGAAGAAGAAAAATCACTTGGAAATAAGTACAAGCCCCTTTCCATCGGAAAAACCACTCAAAAAATTAATTTTGGAGAGGAGCGCTCCACTACCCACTGTCAGGGAGTGTTGGCACTCCTTGAGCCTCTTTGGGGGAGTACTTGAGTGCCCTGTGCACCCTTATTGGGGAGCACTACCCTCATTTTAGCAAATTTTGGGTTTGTTGAGGAAAATAAGGGAAGAATCCCTCAATTCTTGAAGGTAGTTGGATTCAAATAGATGGTCAAGGCATGATCTTAGGGGAGATCCTCAACTGAATGAGAGGAATCCTCAACTTATCCCAAAGATCTCTCAAGTGGTTGAACCTCTCCAAGGTTATATAAGAAGGCCTTCTCATGGTGAAAGACAGAATGGGGCAATTATATGGTATGGTATGATATGGTATGCATTGGCATTGTCAATGGAAATGGAAATGGTATGGTATGCATTGACATTGTTAATAACAATGGCAATGGTATGGTATGCATTGGCAATGGTATGCTATGGTATGGTATGCATTGGTAATGGCAATGGAAATGGTATGCATTGCCTTGCCATTTCCTTGTATGGTATGCATTGGCAATGACAATGGTATGAATTTGCAATGGTATGCATTTCCTTTCCATTTTAATCTATGCATTGGCAATGGTATGGTATGCATTGGCATTGTAAATGGTATGGTATGCATTGGAAATGGAAATGGTATGAATTACCTTGCCATTGCCTTGTATGCTATGCATTAGCAATGGTATGGTATGGTATGGTATGGTATGGTATGCATTGGAAATGAAAATGGTATGCATTGGCAATTGTATGCATTTCCTTCCCATTGTATGGTATGCATTGGAAATGGTATGGTATGGTATGGTATGCATTGGAAATGGTGGGCAGATAGATAACGAAGATGGTGGACAGATAGATATGGTGTGTATGGAAAATCTTCAATCTAGTGGTAGGCAGTGATATATTCTCTTCTAAAACAAAACGACAATGAGAGAACCAAAAGGCAGGAACAAAATGAAATATGTAAAGCCTGTGCATATGATATTTGGTGCAAGTTGAACCAAATAGCAGTACAACCTAAAATTGATTGTAATAAGCCACTGAATTATTTCAACATTTGGTCTAGCTAGCTGGCACGTAGAGAATGTGTACACACTGATGTTTTATGCACGCTGAAACAATTACTAAAATTTATTGAAGGATCCTCTCCTCCACTGCTTTTATTTACTGACAATATACTCACTGGCATGTAGAGCATGTGCATACACTGATAGATTCTCTTCCACCAGTCCAGTTTAATAGGCCACTGCATATAATTATATTGTACCTTATGAAGGAAGGTCTTCACCAATCAATTTTAATAGACCACTGGATTGTTTCAGAGTTACGCCCAACTCGCTAGCATGTAAACAACTCTTTCATAATTATATTGTACCTTATGAAGGAAGGTCTCCACTAGTTGAGTTTTATAGGCCACTGAATTGTTTCAGAGTTTGACCCAACTCGCTCACATGTAGAGAATGTCCAGACACTGACAGATTCTCTTCCACCACAATTGTGTTTCCCGATTTCAATGATAATTACAGAAAAATTAAAAACATTGAAAGTTTAGCCTACGCCTTTTAATAAGCCACTGGATTTTTTCAACGTTTAATCCAGCTGACATGTATAGCATGTGCACAGACTGATGTTTCCTACACGCTGAACCCAACCCAATACTAGTACAAACTTTGATGTTAATACTAGTACAGATCCTCTCCTCCACTCCTGAACCGAATACTAGTACAGATCCTCTCCACTACTTTTACTTTTTAATTATTGATAATATATCGCCTAAATAGTCCTGGCTAGAAGATGACAACATTCACCATGTTATTTGTTTGGGTTTTGGTTCCATGTTTACCTTCCTATTCGTTGTTTGTTGTATGCTATTTCCAGTTTGCAAGTGAAAAATTTCAATAATGGAGATCCCTGAGTCAAAATCCTCTTGGAGAGCATCTTTGTATGTGAGGATAAAATATGATTTCCTTTTTTATATGTCACTGTGGCTGCGATGGAGGTGGATTGTGTGTCGAACATTGGCATTAAAGAATGATACGAAGACAACATTACGGTCCTACTTCTCTAGTCGTAGTAGTCACATACAAAGATGGTCTGGAAGAGGATTTTGATTGCTCCCAGTATTGAAAATTCTTACATGCAAACTAGGAAAAAAACAAACAACGAATAGGGATGCAACCATGGCACTGAAACTTACCTGTGAATGGGGAACGACAGAAGAACAGTTCCAATTGCGGATGCAAAATTCCAACCATGCAAACTGCAACTTTCTTAGATGTTTACACAGTGGGAGGCCTTTGGATGGTCCTCACATCCTTAAATGTTTACCTAGCATGCCTCACAGCCTGAAATGTTTGCTTAACAGGTGTGTTACACTACATTTTCCTCCGATTTTTTTATACAATCTTGTCTGTAGTGAATTTATCCAATATTGGTCTTCACCGACATTCCTAGTTGACTGGTTGATGCTTGCTCGTTGGTTCGCTGGATGCTTCTTATTGTTGTTTGATTCAACTTTGCAGAGTTGAGGTCCTGCAACTATAGTTGGGCCTTTTCGTACTTGTTCACTGGTTTGTTGTTTGTTGCTTGCTCTTGTTTGCTTCAACTTTGCAAGGTTGGGGGTCCTACATCCACAGTTGGACTTGTTTTTGGATTTTGCAGGCCAATGGATGTGCTTTTGTCCTTCCCCATTCATCGATGGGTCTCATTTCCGTGGTTGCACTCCTGCATTACTCAACAAGCCTGTTACATTACATTTTCATCCTTTTTTTTTTTCCCATACAATGTTGTCTACAGTGAATATGGGCAATATTGTTCTTCAACAACATTATTGGTTCACTGGTTGATGCTTTCTCATTACTTGTTCACTAGTTTCTTGTTTGCCTGTTGTTGTTGCTCTGGTTTTCCTATTTCTTTTCTTACAGTTTGCATGCTTGGGATTCTACAACCGTGATTGGAATTGTGCTTTTGTCGTTCCCCATTGATAGGTGGGTTTTGTTTCTATGTTTACCTTTGTATTTTTTGTTTGTTGTTCGCTATTTCCAGTTTGCAAGTGAAAAATTTGAATAATGGAGATGCCTGAGTATAAATCCTCTTGCAGAACATCTTTGTATGTGAGGATAAAATTCGATTTCCTTTTTTATATGTCACTGTGGGTGTGATGGAGCTGGGTTTTGTGTCAAACATTGGTGTCTAGGAATAAGATGAAGACAACATTACAATCATGTTTCTCTCGTCATAGTAGTCACATACAAAGATGTTCTACAAGAGGATTTTGATCACTCCCAGTATTGAAAATTATTTCTAGCAAACAGGAAAAAAAAAAAACAACAAATAAGGATGCATCCATGGCAATGAAACTTACCCGTGAATGGGGAGCAACAAAAGCGTAGTTCCAATTGCGGATGCAAAATGAAAACCGTGCAAACTACAACTTTATTAAATGTTTACACAGTGGGAGGCCTTTGCACAGTCCTCACAACCTTAAATGTTTACTTGATAGGCGTCACAACCTTAAATGTTTGCTTAACAGGAATGTTACAATATATTTTCCTTCACCTTTTTTATACAATCTTGTCTATAGTGAATTTGGGAAATATTGTTCTTCATCGGCATTCCTGGTTTCTCTTGGTACTTGTTCACTGGTTTGTTGTTTGTTGCTTTCTCTTGTTTGCTTCAACTTTGCAAGGTTGGGGCCCTGCATCCGCAGTTGGACATGTTGTTCCAGTTTTCATGCCAGGGGATGCTCTTATGTCCTTTCCCATTCACCGGTGAGTCTCAGTGTCGTGGTTTCATTCCTGTTCGTTGGTTGTTGTTTGCTATTTCCAATTTGTAGGTAAGAATTTTCAATAGTGGGAATGCTTGAGCCAAAATCCTCTTGCAGAACATTTTCGTATGTGACTACTAGGACTAGAGAGACAAGAGTGTGATGTTGTATTGGTGTTGTTCTTGAAGGTCGTTGTTCGCTAGAGTTCCCACCTCTGTCATGGTCATAGTGACATGGAAAAGGTTGACAAATCTATGACAAGTGCATTTATAAGAATACACAAAGAAGATGAAAGAAATCATATTGTTACTATGCCTCGACTATAAGACTCGTTGAAGTCTCTGAAGCTATTTTTGTGCGATAAATCCTTGGCAGGCAAGATGAATCACCCAAGGGACTGTATAGAAGAGAAGGGGATGCCTGAGCTTGAGCTTGGAAGGTGAGTGACCGCAAGGAAGAGGAGACTTCTATAATTATTTTATATGTTGATTGGGATCATGAACACGGTGGGTATGTCAAGGAAAATAGTGAGTCGAGTAAACATGATAGCCATATGGATGCAAATCCAGGAATTACATAGAAAAGTATTGTACATATATGTAAATTTTCCTCTTGAATTATGAACAACAATAAAATGTTTTTTGCATAAAATTGGGATTAATATGCTTGTTGTTAGAAATTATTGTAGGCATGTGCTAAATTCCAAGAGTTTGGGAAAGGACCAGACCAAGAAGAGGG
>SNQJ01S0026018.1:12127-63248 GCA_010110895.2 Picea sitchensis
ATGTAACTAATCATGATTGATGAATTTCCATTCCATGACATATAAACAAATTAATTGTTATTTTGTTTGATTAAAAATTCTAACCAGCTAATTGATGGGTGAAGCCTTAAAAGTAATGGCCATGATACTACTAGAGGAAAGGAGGGGAACTAGATGAGGGTTCATCATGCTAAGATGACCCAAGCCTCCATGCTAAAGTATTTGATTTGGAAATAATCAATTATTTCCCTTTATCCTAATTTCAAGAAAAAATCATTTAATGAGGGAGGAGTATTAGTTGGACAACCAACCACCATCAATGAATGGAGGCATGGAATACTTGGCTAGGACAACATAAAATATCAGCCAAAGGTACAACAAAGTACAAATTTTGCATCCCCAGATTGACCCCATGAATTTCCTTTTGACAGAAGAAACAGGATAGGTCGAGAACCTTCGAGGAGGAGTGCATGTAGAGGAGAATGTGTGGGTGAGTGCAAGAGAAGGATCAGATAAATTTGAGAGAGTTCAATAAGAAGAGAGGGATATGAGAGATTCATCAGTAGACATTGTGGAGGCGCGAGGTGCAAAAGATGTTGTAAGTGGTGTAAGGTGGTCTTGAGAAGGAGGTTATGATGGCGTGATAGGAAACACATGAAGTAGAAAAAAACACATGTATGGAGAAGAGGAAAACCCTAGAGTGTAGATCAGTGCACACGGAAAGACCTAGAAGTATGCCCAAGAAATGAATGGTCACACTGGAGAAGAGAAGACCTAAAGTCCAGACTAGATAAAAAGAGGGTTGCGGGCTTGATGCTTGTTAGAGAGAAACCTTCACTAGATGAAGAGGTCGATGAGGGACAATGTAGTTGTGAAGGGACTCTCTTGTGCAGAGGAAATCCAACTGGGAAAGTATTCGAGAAACCCCATGGAGGTCTTGAGATCAGTGGGAAAGAAGGGGAACTTATGTTTCTTCCAGTGGGGTGGAGGAGGGTAACAACCCTAATACATTCCTTGACTTGATGAGTCAACAATGAGAGAAATCCCATGGTGGTATCATGGTATGGAATGAGGATGGCCTGCTATAGAAGTTACTAAGCAAGAAGAGCCTATGGTTGGGTGGAAAGGTGTACACCCATGGTCACTTGGTTATATACATCTTTTAAACAGATAAGTATCTAATATACTCAATGTAACTAAACTGACACTCATCGTTGGATGCCTATAATTGTTCTATAAATGTGCATGCATGATTAATAATATTGATGTGTGTTTCATTAGCAACTACTTGGACTTGAATAATTGTATAATTATATGAATGGTGCATGTTTCACACAACTGAACATAAGAAATTATAATTTGTTTTTAAGGTCAAAATACTCCATGTTTATGTAATGGATATAACTGCATGATTTCGCCTAGAACCTAGAAGGAGAACTTAAAATATTGTGTCTCTATGTCTCTTGTGTGATCAGTAATATATTTTTTGTAATGGGTCTCTTATGAATGGGAACCAAATCCATAGGTTAAGAATTAAATGGTAATTTATGAGAGAAGAAAAGTGTTGTAATATTCCATTAAAGGGTTAATGAATTAATTGTAAATCCTGTGTATAGGAGACCAGAGAAGGTCGTTAAACCCTAGATATTCCCTGTTTCGGGAAAGGAAGGTTCACAGGGCTCGAAGCCTTAGTCAGAGGCTTAAGAGCTGAAGGATGTCATGCTAAATATTGGTAGAGTGTGTTTGGAAAAGATGGTGGGACGTCCAAGTCCCAAACTAATCCTTCGTTTTTCAATATCCCTACAGATAGAACTAGAGAAGGCCTACGGAACTGTTAAGCTCGAGAGTAGTCCTTAAACCTTTGAAATCACTTTGTTAATCGATGAAGGAAACCCAAGGAACCCGTTCAATCATGTTTTGAATCAGAGAGAAAAAATAGCCATAGGTTCGGTTCAGAGGTTGATCGATAGTCATTCGATCGCTATCGAATGAATTGAAGCAAGAGGTGGAGACATGGAATTATCGGGTTATCCAACACTCAGAACACTAGAAGAAATTGGGTCACATATATTGTGTTTTCCTAATACTCAGTACACAGTGGGGTAGGGTTCCATTATAGGCTCCCAATCCCTTTTTATGGAAAGTGCGAGAGAGGTGACATCATGCTGACGAGGGACATCAACATGACAACTAACGTGCCACAGTAGTTGATGTGTGTCAATGTTTGATTACACAGAGTGAAGGTGGGATCGGATGGGCATGGGGACATTTTTGTTTAACACCTTTGAATATTGACCGTTAGATCCATGAGTTGAGAGATCTCAGTCATTGATCCCATACATAAGCTCAGGAGGCAGGATATACACCTTAGGGTACTAGAGTATGAAACCCCTGAAATTTCTCCCATATATTATTTCCTTTTGTGTTTCTTGATATACCGATACCCAGTGGGTAGGGTTCCACACATGGTTCCAAACTTACTTACGAATGAGAGAGGTGATGTTAGATGAAAAGGATGCCATCATGGCATCCAACGTGCCATGATAGTCAACATGTGTCAACGTTTGATAACACAGGGCAAGATTGGGCCCAGTTGGGTATGGAGACTTTTGGTTTAGTGCTCTAAACCTCAGCTGTCAAGTATTGGTGTCGAGTGATCTAGTTCATCTATTATGTAACCAAGTTCAGTAGGGAGGTTACCACCTGGGGTACAAGAGTATTGAACCCTAGAAAATTTTTGTGTATGTAATTCATTTGGGAAATTCTCTATATGTTGTTGCCCAGTGGGGCATGGTTCTGGGGAAGGGTTCCAACCTTCCCTTGTTAACTTGGAAGGAGAGGAAGACACATGCCAATGAGTAACCCAACCAATGTGTAGTAAGCAGGTGTCAACACCTGAGTGGAGAACCTTAGGACCGATGATGACATGTCACATGGTGGTTGGTCTATATGTCATTTGGGTATTGTACCACGTGTCAAGGTGAATTAATATTTTTGAAGTAGATATCCATGATTATTTATGAGTGCCATGTATCATGCTAGGTGGTATACTATGGAAATTCCACGTGTTCAAGGTGCCAACTAGACCCCAAACCAGGCGTTGAAACCTTGAAGTGGTAAACTCTTTGGTTTCTCAAGGGGAACCAATATCCCAGTACCCCAGTGAGTCATTATATATGGTGAGTTGATATCCTGGTATTCTAGTGGGTCAATTCCTTGACATATTGGTTATTGATGATTTTTTAAGAATTTGTCAAGAGCGGAAAGTGGTTGGGGGGATAATAAGTCGACGGCCCAATGGGATAGGTGGTAGGTACCACGACAACATACATGCCAACAACCACATAGACACTAGGAGGTGACATGTTATGACATGTCAGAGCCTTGTTAAAGGACAAAGGTGACATGGATCCATGTGGTGGTGAGTTGGACTTTGACCAAGAAGGTCTAAAACTTTGGAAGGCCATAAATTTTGATCTACACCTCATTTTTTAGCATGGTGATAGTCATTAGAAAGATATCGATGAGAAGAATGAGATTATTAATCCAAAATTGGATATCAATGGCAATGAAGAAAGGGTTTTTTTTAGGAAATGAAATGGAAATTTCGACACCCCACTAGCCTAAGAGAAGTTAGGGGGTTGGGTGTGTTACAACAAGTCCAGGCAATATGCATTCTCAACAATTAGTTCCAGAAAAATTTATGAGCCATAACACAGTGGGTGAAACTTATTGTGCTGGAATTTGAAGTGGTTATTTTCTAGCAATAAACACACATGATCTCCTAGATGAAAGAACAATTTCATGTGATGCTCGTCATGCCTCTATTTTTCATATTATTGGGATGCTTGCAAGGAAGTTGCTACATAGGTATGATGTCGTGCTATATTTTGGATAAAATATTGCGCTGAGTGTTGATATTGTTGCTGGCTTCCAAATCTATAAGGAGTGAGAGAAATGGGCATCTCAGAGGGCACAAGAGGCTGAAAGACAAAACAAACTTTGAAGGGAAACAAACCAGTGGAGGAGTGCATGGCCCAATTGTAACTATGTTGGAGAATATGAAAATAAGTGTTGTAATTAATCATGGCCTCCACAATAATTTTTGAATGGTATGCCATAGGGTGACCTCCCTATTTAAGTATAGCTCCAATGGCGGGCTATGATGCATGCGTCTCAATCTCCGAGGGTGGGTTCATATCCAACAAACAGAGAACATGTGTAGAGAATAATGCAATATGAAGCTAAGAAAAGTAGCGCTCAACCTTTCCCAAAAACTCTTGAGGACATGGGAATTGGAGTGTGTTTTCCATTGTGCCAAAACCTGTACGTGATATGGATCTAATCAAACCCATGTTGTGTCCAGTATGAGTCCCAAATACTGAACTAATGTTTTCCCAAAATAGAATTTATTCACCTGAAGTGTATGTTCCCGTAGTAGATGAAGGATGTTGCGGACGTGTTGAAGATGTTATGTCTAAGAAATATTGAATACCAAGATCTCATCAATATAAATGACCATGCACTTACCCAAATGAATTTTTTCATTCATGCGAACTTTATGGTAGCCAGTCATCCAATCCATCTTTGTGAATTCATAATCCCCTTGTAAGTGGTCCAACAAATTCACAATTTGAGGTAGGGGGTAGTGGTTTGTAACAATATTTTTATTAGGGGCATGGTAGTTGGTCCCTAGGATCTATTCTAAGTCATCCTTATTTCAGATAATAAAGGTGGGGGACACAAATGGAGACGATGAAGGTGGAATAAGGTCTGAGTCCAAAATTTGACCAATTGGGCATTCTATCTCAACAGCCTCTCAGAAATCGATTCAATAGGATGGGGCATTGGGAAAAGAAGCACCATGAATTAAATCAAGTGTGTGCTCAATAGAGTGAGACAAGGGTAGTCCCATGGGTTGGGTGTAGACATCTAAAAAATCATGGAGCAAGGGAGCCATGGAAAGGGGTACAGGTTTAGTCTAGTTGTCTTGGTTAATGAGGCGAACCAATCACAAAGAGACACATTGGTTTAGATTCACTTTCTTAACGACCACTTTTCCGGTGATAGACTGGGTGGATTTAAGAGAAGAAGAAGTAAGCACACAGGTGTTCCCCTCATGTTTCAAGTGGTATTGATGAGATTTAGCATGATAGATAGTGTGATTGGCCTATTGGTAGGGAAGCCCAAGTAACAACGTTTCATAATCTAGAGGACAAACATCACATGCCACAATATCCCTGAAAGGGATAATAACAAAGGTCATCACAAAACATTGGGAGACAATGAGACGAGGGCCTTCCTTTTGTATCCAGCCTAGCTGATATGGAGTTTGGTGCAAAATGGTGGGGACGTGAAGGCGTTGGACCAAGTACTGGGCTAGGAGGTTCTTTTGGCTTCCGTCATCCACCACGAGAGTAGCCAAATCATGATTTATCTAAAAATTATGTGTAAACATGGGCACATAAGAGGTGTCAGGTTCAATAGCAGTCATCAAGATCAGAGAGGGGTCATCTTCTGTAGGATTTGAGAGAGAAACTATGTCAGGAGGTTCAAGAGAATCTAGCAGAGCCACCTCTACAAATAAATTCTTGTTAGTGTGAATATTCTTAAGTGCTCAATAGCCAACAGGTGCATGTGATTTGGTCTTGTGAAAGGTACACTAGGGTGCACTTCGAGGTGTGGAGGGTGAGGCAAGGGAAACATTAGAATGACCAATATGAGGATGACCATATCAGGTTTGGGGAGAGAGGATTTGAGGATCCACTTTATGCTCCACTTCCAAGGCCCCAAGAAAGGACTTGTCCAATGAAGGACTATAAAAAAAATCAACTTCAGGATAGAAAACCATTAATATGTCATAATTAAATTTAACAACGAGTACCTCTTCCAGATAAAAAATGTGCAGCTAAATGCCTAAATTGCAGAAGACATCGATGTAGTTCTGTATTGACTAAGTTGTGAGTTGTCAGAGCTGCAACCATTTAGCAAGGAGTTTATAGTGATATATCATGGGATAGAATCAGTCTCTTAATTCCTGGAAAAATCTATCCGAAGAAATGATGTGCGCAGACATTGTAGCTATTGGCTCACCTATCTCAATGACCAATGGACAACTCTCAAGATGAGTATCCCACCAAGCTTTCACAATTCCCTCTAATTGTAGGCTTGTGATATGAAGCTTCATGTCCTCATCCATATCGAGACATGTCTTGAAGTAGGTGGACAAACTACAGATCCAAGAATCGACAGTCTCTCCATTCATTTGGCCTGAAAACTTGGGAAATTGAAAATGTGTATCAATTTGCATGGGTGTTGGAGCTCATCTCTGCTACAGACGGAGTAACTTATGAAGATCCAGAGCTAAATCGTGAATTGGTGCATACACATTGGAGGTTGAGTCCACTGTGGATAGTTCTTGATGAGGTGTTATGATTTTCATCCACCATTTGGTTCAATTTGAAGTTGGGCACTATGAACAAGGAAAATTTGATCCTGGGCGCAATTAGATGAGATCCTAGGCTACAAGGATATCTAGAACATAGGGCAAGAGTGTCGACTTGTAGTAAGAATAGAGAAACAATGCCAAGAATTCTAGACGCCCTCTAGATTTGAAGAATGTAGAGAGAATGGAAGTCTAAACAGACCAAGCACAAAAACTACTGCATCTAGGGGGCACTATGCACCACTTAGACACCTCAAGGAGGCTATGCACACTACCACAAACCAATTGGACACCCTGAGAGATACACCAAAGAGGAAATACTAAAAACCCTAAAGAGGGCACACTGAAACCCTATGAAGAGGGCACACTAAAACCCATAGTGAAACCCTATGAAGAGATCGCACTAGGACCCTATGACAAGGGAATAGTGAAAAACCCAAAGGAGGGTGTGTAGAAAAATGTTGAGAAAGAGTGTTCAGATCTAAGAACATGAAATGAAAGATTTTTGTTTTTTTGAAAATGGTGGATGGGTGATTCTCGTCTAATTCTTGATGTTGAGCAGAAGATTGTTGAGATCTAGGATATGATACCAATTGATCTACATGCATGTATGAAACTCAAATAAAAAATTACATGTTCTATCTAAGAGTAGAGATAAACATAAACAAAAAAAGGAAAAACATAGAACAAACAATAAGAGAGAAAAACAAATAGACCAGAAAAAGACCATCAATTTGATTGAGTGAGAGGAGTGCCTTCTATAAGCAAGGAAAATTTTCCTTCTCCTTATTAGTTGTTTACAATAGAAATTGTAGAAGCAAACTAAAGGCTCACAATAGAAATTGTTAAAGAGAACTAAAGGCTTGCAGGAAAAGTTGTTGAAGTGAACTAAATGTCTACAATAGAAATAGTTGAAGTGAACTACACATTAATTATGGAGCATGCCCTCATCAAGAGTGGCCAAGGAAGTGGTGCGCACTTCTTGGTGGCTCATCAAGCACTACTCTACAACTTCCTTCATGAAATTTAGAATCTAGTGACGCTACAACAACATGAAAAGGTTGTGAACGGGAAGTTATTTTCGGATGTCTATCTAAATTATTGGGCTTTAATACTGGAACTAAGTCAAGCACCTTTTCTTTTGAAACCTTACATCATGTTGGTATTAATTGCATTTCATTTCTTGGAATGCCCATTCTCAAATCACACTATGCCTGTTGATCCAACAGTGCTAGATCCTCTAGATCAACCACTTTATTTAACCTATGCATACAGATGAAATCTTCATCTGATGGGAAAATTTCCTTCTACCCTTTTCGTCCTCCATAAATTCCTCCTCTACGTCATCCATTTTATTTGGAATTTGCACTAGCTTTCAATGTAAATAAAATTTTTCAAATATGGGATCATGGACCTACCACATGGATACCATTGACCACTAGACTTCAGTTGCATGCCCCTGTAACTATCATTTGAACTAAATCCTTGAGGAAAGGTGCATGTGTGAACAAGTGCCTCCCCAGTGAAGCTCCTCGTAGTCAAAATATAAACCTCGACCACCCATGACCATGTAGTCGATATTGGACATGGGATAATCATTGCGCTTCCCCCATGGCACATATCTATATCAAGTGCTCATCTATTATGCACCAAAATCTTAAAGAATCCAAGATGAAAATTTATTGGTGTATAAAGATTTAGTATCAATAATTTTACTTGAAAATGTATTTTAAAAATATTTTGATTTCCCAAAACCTACAAAGTCATTGATAAGAAAATGAATTCATGAAAAATTATTTGGAATTCATTTCCTTTTAATCCAACCTTGTACAAGTATCTTTGCTCAAACTTTTCACTTTCCACTCACTACTCCCTCGAAATTTAAATTCAAGCAATCCCCTTTCCACCAAATTCCTCAATATTTTATATTTACGCTGAGTGGTGATCTACAAGTTAACTTAGTATGGGGGATATGTTCATGTAAAATAACACATAAAATTAATAATAAAAATTCAAAAAAGTAATAAAATAATAAAAAGTTATGTTGACTCCATTATATATATATATATATTTCTAATAATTACTTTAGTTTGGTCCAGATTAACCTCGGATTTATCAAGCACTCAGAGGGATTAAATCTCTAGAGGTGCAAACCTTTAACCTTTCCTCAATTTTTGCAATGGCAATGGTATGATATGGTATGGTATGGTATGCATTGGCAATGGTATGGTATGGTATGGTATGCATTGGCATTGGAAATGGTATGGTATGTTATGGTATGCATCGGAAAGGGTGGGCAGATAGATATGGTGCGTATGGAAAATATTCAATCTACTCATAGGCAATGATCTATTCTCTTCTAAAACAAAACAAAAATGAGAGAACCAACAGGCACAAACAAAATGAAATCTGTAAAGCCTATGCATATGATATTTGGTGCAAATTGAACCAAATAGCAGTACAACCTAAAATTGATTGTAATAAGTCATTGAATTAGTTCAGCATTTGGTCTAGCTAGTTGGCATGTACACACTAATTTTTTATGCACACTAAAACCATTACTAAAATTTACTGAAGGATACTCTCCTCCACTGGTTTTATTTATTGACAATATACTCATTGGCATGTAGAGCATGTGCACACAATGACAGATTCTATTCCACCAGTCGAGTTTAATAGGCCACTGCATATAATTATACTGTACCTTATGAAGGAAGGTCTCCACCAGTTGAGTTTAATAGAGCACTAGATTGTTTCATAGTTTGGCCCAACTCGCTAGCATGTAGAGCATGTGCACACTGACAGATTATCTTCCACCACAATTGTGTTTCACGATTTCAATGATAATTGCAGAAAAATTAAAAACGTTGAATGTTTAGCCTACACCTTTTAATAAGTCACTGGATTTTTTCAACGTTTAATCCAACTGACATGTATAACATGTGCACACACTGATGAATAAATATATTTGCATAATCTCTATTGCTGGAACTAGAGAACTAAAAACATTGATTTGTATATAATAAAAAATATCATATATGTCATGATCTGATTGGATAACAGATTGGAGGTCTTATTGTCAGCTTCACTATTCCCAATGTTATATATGTTAGCATATCCAAAGTTTTTTAATATCTAAGGTCTTTTTGAATTTTTATTATTTTTATTAAAATGTTTAGATATCGAAATTTTTGAGCATCAAGAGTCAGTTTTTTATTAGTTGACGTCATATTAGTTTGTCCTTTGACTAATTTTTTTTTTTTTTGCATAGTCTCTATTGTTCGAACTATTGTTACTATTATCACTAATTTTTTTAATTCTTATAAAATATTATAATAATTATTTTGCATATGTAACAGACCTTCCACACTGCATTCTTTCTTAAATGTTTACATAGTGCGAGGCCCTTCGATGGTCCTAACAGACTTAAATGTTTACCTAACAGGCCTCACAACCTTAAATGTTTACTTAACAAGCCTGTTACAATACATTTTCCTCCGATTTTTTTATACAATGTTCTCTGCAGTGAATATGGGAAATATTGTTCTTTAGCAGCATTATTGGTTCACTGGTTGATGCTTGCTCGTTGCTTGTTCAATGGTTTCTTGTTTTCCATGTTGTTGTTGCTCTTGTTTTCCTATTGGTCTTGTTGCAGTTTGCACGCTTGGGATTCTACAACCTTGATTGGAATTGTGCTTATGTTGTTCCCCATTGACTGGTGGGTTTCGGTGCAATGTTTACCTTCCTATTTGTTGTTTGTTGTTTGCTATTTTCAGTTTGCAAGTGAAAAATTTCAATACTAGAGATGCCTGAGTCAAAATCCTCTTGGAGAGCATCTTTGTATGTGAGGAGAAAATATAATTTCCTTTTTTATATGTCACTGTGGCTGCGATGGAGGTGGATTCAGTGTCGAACATTGGCATTCAAGAATGATACAAAGACAACATTAGGGTCCTTCTTCTCTAGTCGTAGTAGTCACATAAAAAGATGGTCTGCAAGAGGATTTTGATTGCTCCCAGTATTGAAAATTATTACTTTCAAACTGGGAAAAAAACAAACAACGAATAGGGATGCAACCATGGCACTGAAACATACCCGTGAATGGGGAACAACAAAAGCGCAGTTCCAATTGCAGATGAAAAATTCCAACTGTGCAAACTGCAAATTTCTTAGATGTTTACATAGTGGGAGGCCTTTGGATGGTCCTCACATCCTCAAATGTTTACCTAGCAGGCCTCGTAGCCTGAAATGTTTGCTTAGCAGGTGTGTTACACTACCTTTTCCTCCAATTTTTTTATACAATCTTGTCTGTAGTGAATTTGGCCAATATTGGTTTTCACCAGCATTCCTGGTTGACTGGTTGATGCTTTCTCATTGGTTTGTTGGATGCTTCTTATTGTTGTATGATTCAACTTTGTAGAGTTGTGGTCCTGCAGCTGCAGTCGGGCCTTTTCGTACTTGTTCACTGGTTTGTTGTTTGCTTCTTGCTCTTGTTTTCTTCAACTTTGTAAGGTTGGGATCCTGCATCCACAGTTGGACCTATTGTTGGAGTTTGCAGGACAGGGGATGCACTTATGTCCTTCCCCATTCACCGGTGGGTCTCATTGCCACGGTTGCACTCTTGCATTACTTAACAGGCCTGTTACAGTACATTTTCATCCTTTTATTTTTCCCCATACAATGTTGTCTGCAGTGAATATGGGAAATATTATTCTTCAGCGACAATATTGGTTCACTGGTTGATGCTTTCTCATTGCATGTTCACTGGTTTCTTGTTTTCCTGTTGTTGTTGCTCTTGTTTGCCTGTTGCACTTCTTGTAGTTTGCACGTTTGGGATTTTGCAACCACGATTAGAACTATTCTTTTGTCATTCCTCATTGATGGGTGGGTTTCGTTGTTATGTTTACCTTCGTACTCATTGTTTGTTGTTTTCTATTTCCAGTTTGCAAGTGAAAAATTTGAATATTGGAGATGCCTGAGTCTAAATCCTCTTGCATAACATCTTTGTATGTGAGGATAAAATTAGATTTCCTTTTGTATATGTCACTGTGGATGTGATGGGGCTAGGTTCTGTGTCGAGCATTGACGTTCAGGAACAAGACGAAGACAACATTACAATCATGTTTCTTTGGTCATAGTAGTCATATACAAAGATGTTCTGCAAGAGGATTTTGATCACTCCCAGTATTGAAAATTCTTTCTTGCAAACAAGAAAAAACAAACAAACAATGAATAGGGATGCATCCATGGTAGTGAAACTTACCCATGAATGGGGAGAGATAGAAGCGCAGTTTCAATTGCGAATGCAGAATGCCAACCGTGAAAACTACAACTTTCTTAAAAGTTTACAAAGTGGGAGGCCTTTGCACGGTCCTCACAACCTTAAATGTTTACTTGATAGGCCTCATAGCCTGAAATGTTTGATTAACATGTGTGTTACAATATATTTTCCTTCAATTTTTTTATACAATCTTGTCTTCAGTGAATTTGGGCAATATTGTTCTTCACCGGCATTCCTAGTTTCTCTTGGTACTTGTTCACTGGTTTGTTGTTTGCTTATTTCTCTTGTTTTCTTCAACTTTGCAAGGTTGGGGTCCTACATCCACATTTGGACATGTTGTTTCAGTTTGTAGGCCAGGGGTTGTGCTTCTGTCCTTTCCCATTCAACGGTGAGTCTCAGTGCCATGGTTGCATTCCTGTTCGTTGGTTGTTGGTTTCTATTTCCAGTTTGCAAGTAAGAATTTCCAATAGTGGAAATGCCTGAGCCAAAATCCTCTTGCAAAACATTTTCATATGTGACTACTAGGACTAGAGAGATAGGAGTGTGATGTTGTTTTGGTGTTGTTATTGAAGGTCGTTGTTCGCCAGAGATCCCACCTCTGTCACAGTCATAGTGACATGGAAAAGGTTGACAAATCTATGACAAGTGCATTCAAAATAATATGCAAAGAACATGAAAGAAATCATATTCGTACTATGCAAATGATACGTGCACTTGGAAATACATTGCTTAATCTTCAACAAATCTCTTCTCAACAAATAGTCGACGTTGCACTTTCCTTGCCTGTGGACTGTGGTTCAAGGAAATGTGTCTTCACAAACACATCTCCACTTGAGAAACACAAATTGGAACATGGTTTTATAGTTGGGCCACCAAAAATACTAATAGAAAAAATGTTGAAATAGATATAAACAACATCTGTTTGGGCATGAACCAAAGTTTGTTGAGATCCAACTATATTTCATAGCTAAGCATGTTTTTTCCATAGTTAATGTGTTTCTATTGCTTCATAATTATTAGACTAAGTGTTGTTGTGTGAGGGATAAAGTTCTTATCTCCCTTTCTTTTTCCTCTTATATACTTACTCATTTTTCCCTTTTCTTCTTCCCCTCTATTATTCGTTTCTATTTCTATACTTAGTCACATTTCTATGCTTGCGGGTTCCCAGGGTGGTGAACTGAAAAGTACTCATCTCCATCTAGTCTGACCGATTGTCATTTATTTGTATACTTAACCATTTTTATCACCGCAGGTTTGTGGATAGGCGCTATCGAAATCTGGTGCCCTGTGTTCGGGGTATACATCTTGCACCCAAAAATTTGGTGATATACAATTCAACCCTGGACTCGTCGAACTCACAATACTGACTCTACCTACGATGAATTTGTTTGACCGACCTGCCTTTTCATACTTAGTTGAGTCTTCAAAGTTTCACGGGTTCACAGACTCCTGGGTTCACAAATGTTTGAAAGCATTGTTCCCTCCCCGCCACCTTCCACCCTTCCCAATGCACATTAATTATGATTTTAGCAGTGACAAATCACCAGATAGGTTCAAAAAGATTGTCATTAATAAGTGAAAAGATCAAGGACATCTGCCATTTAAACGCATTAACAGGCGAATATTATGGGATCTGGTGATTTTTTTGTCTCCATCTTGAATTGGCAAAAAAATGTTGGTTATTTTAGTTTTTTTAAGGCACCATCATCGTAAGAGTGAAATATTGTGCCACCCCACTGTCATCCACAAAGGTGTTGACATCATGTCCCTCTTTAATACTGTGCATATATTACAGGTTGTCATATTTGAGAATATGCTTGCATATGGAAACGTTAACTCATGTGTTATTAGTGACAACTCATCATACATATTCAAAAATATTGGCATTAATAGGTGAAAAGGTCGAGGACATCTCCCATTAAAATGCATTAAACCAAGATTTACGTAAGATTATACTATCATCCTCTAGCGTTCATTTTCAATACTTATTCTCATTTCCCTCTATCATCAAAAACTTGGGCTTTAAGGTGCCTTCCTTGTAATGTTCATGGTCATCCACATGTGATATAACTTAGAGATGTCATTTAGGGCCAATTGAAAGGAGAGGGAATGGTTTTATGTGACATCAGCTTTGAGCGAAAACAATTCTGTTAGCCAACAAAAACTCAGACACAAAAAATTCAAGTATCTTATGATTTGTATTCTCCCTATATTCAATCCTTTGGTTGGTTGAAAGGCCTTCCTGAAGATTTGTATATTGAACTTCTTTGTTTTGTTACTGGAAATTGGAAGGGACTTTCAAGTCACCTAAAAAATGCTCCTTTGTTGAAGTCTATAGCTTATTCCAACAACACATATTTGGCAAGTGTATCAAATCCTGCAAACCACACAAGAATTTATATTTCGTCAGAGGAATTTATATCGTGGCTTACAAAATGGTCTAGAATATTTGGAATTGACACCAAATATTACTCCATTTGCGAATATACTCAGAATGAAATTATAAATTTGGATGCTCGCGAATGTGAGAAACTGTATGGGTGGTTGAATCAACATCCTAAAATTACAGAAGTTTCTATGTCAAAGTTTGTTGAGTGACTTCTGGGTGTGGTGACAGACTTGAAAAAAAGTCAACTTCTTTGTCAAATTTTGTTCACCGACCTCTAGATGTAGTAACAGACTCCACATACAATCAACTTTCTATCAATACTGCACATTTTTTTCACTATTCCTATGCATATAATTTCATCTGGGTCGAAGCTCTTTCCTCTCTTTGCAAGAATATTCTCCTGGTAGTTAAAGGTGGGTATATAACCAGGGAACGAGGCTCTCAAAAGTATCCGATGCCTACATCGACATGTAACTGGGAAAATTTAATGGGAAGGAATTCTGGACTATTGACTTTGCAACACTTTCTGGAGATTACTTTATACTACCACCTTCTGCAAGAAGTTTGATGTATTCAGGTAATGGTTTGGTTTCTGAAGATCACCTTTTACTACCACCTTCATGTAATCATTTTGTTTCATTCTTTATAAGAGACCTTGATGTAGTAGATATTCTAGAGTTGTTTCCATCAAATATCAATCTTCCTGCTATTTCATGTGCTTTGAATAAGGATAATGCTTATCTTCTATTGCAGTAGATCTAATATTTGAAAAAAAATGGAAGTTGCTCGATGCTTGAAGTATTGACTTGTCTGGTTCAAATAAATCGGCATGGACTCGCTGCAAGCATCTCTCTATTTGTTCATCAGGATCACAGGTCGATAAGCACAGAGTTTCGTCCTGGTCATAGAATGCTTCCATCACCATCTTGCCTTTGCACAGGTGCTTTTATTGCTACCTTATTTCTTTGTCCTGGTGGTGGATCCTTCTATCCCAACCAACATGATGGAAATAAACTAGCTCTATGGAATTTGATCGCTTCTAGGGATCTGAGTTGACTATATATCAATTTCGGTTAACTTAAATTTTTTTATGTGTGCAACCTAATATTAGACATAGAAAATACAATTTCTTATTTTAAAAAATATAAAATAATGTATTTTTTTAACACATGACTGTTCGAAGAATTTCAGGCATTGTTTTGGATTCACGTCCTTCAAGGATGTTAATTAAGTACACAATTAATATTTCTTGTGCCAATGCAAATGACCCGTCGTTGACTATGGAAATTGCATTAACACTGCAATGTCAAATAATAAATGTCTAGCATGTACCTAATGTCGAGGCCATCATCGCACAAGACACCCAACCTCCAAAGATTTATGGACTCACAACAACATTGTAATTGTCGTGACAAAGAAACACTAAAGTTGATGCTCTTTGCAGGTCTGACAACCCTCCAGTATAAGTGCTCTGACAATGACATTCCTGCTTGTTCATTGCATTACCGCCTTGCAGTCAATGGAACTATTCCCATTTCCACCGTCAGTGTCAATGTCCAAAGTTGAAGCTATCTAGAGCCTGGAGTCACTGCCAGTGTGGATGACTGAGCTAAAGCTACTCGGAGCCTGGGGTCACGACTTATTACACTTGAAATTAGTACTAGTAGTGATCGAAATTTGATTGTATGTCAAGTCTGTTACTACATCCAGAGGTCGCTCAACAAAATTTGAGATAGAATTTGGATGTCTGTCAAGCCTGTTACAACTTTGAGATAGAAGGTTCTGTAATTTTAGAATGTTGATTCAACTACTCATACAACTTCTCACCTTCATGAGGATCCAAATTTATAATTTCCTTCTGAGTATATTTGGGTGTGGAGTAATATTTGGCTTCGCTTCTAAATATTCCAGACCATTTTGTGAGCCACGATGTCTGCCACTCCTATGACGAAAGATATATTATGGTGTGATCTGCAACATTTCATACACTTTCCAAATCTGTGTTGCTGGAAGAAGCTATATACTTCAACAAAGGAGGATTTTGCAGGTGAGTTTAACATCCCTTCCAATTTATAGCAATAAAACAAAGAAATTCAACATACAAATCTTCAGGCGGGCCTTTCAACCAAACAAATGATCAAATATAGGGAGAATACCAGTCACAAGATACTTGAATTTTTTTGTCTCAGCTTCTGTTGGCTAACAAAAAAAATTTCCCCCAAAGCTAACATCACATAAAACCACTCCCTCATCTTTGAATTGAGCTTGAATTGCATCTCTAAGTTGTCTCAGATGTGGATGACCAGGAACATTACAAGGAAGGCACCTTAAACCCAAAGTTTTCGATGATAGAGGGAAATTAACAATTAGCAAAGTATGGAATGTTGAATAAAAATCTAATGCAGGAAGGCCATATCTAGAAGAGACAAACTTGTCAAGAAGTTGGGATAGATCTAGCAGGAAGCACCCATGAAGTCCAAGACTCTAAATTGATATTCAAATCGTTGTTTTTAACCAGACAAACATTTGATGATCAAGTTGAAATCTATAAAAGACCATCTACAGGATTGATTCTTGTACATATTTGTTTTTTTTGTCTGTAGGAGCCCCAATCACAATAATTATAGAAAATGCATTTAAATTTCAGAGAATATGTGTTGAACTATTTTAAGACACCTATTTTGGGAAATAATCTCATCTTTATTTTGTAACCCATTTTATCTTAATATAATATATTTGAGGTTTTTGTATGGTTTTTTCCAATGTCTAATTTTTATTTTTATTTTTGTATTTTTTTTTTTAAATTGACTCATTTGCCTGTATAGCTATTGATAGATGAATTAAACCTCTTTCTACAAGAATTTAAGATGCTCTTTTATCGATAGTTAAACATGCACGACAAGCTTTTATGTGATAAAGAAATGGGTGGACCCATCCTGATTTCATTCTTCGGGGCCCCATAAATAGAATGAATTAATGAATCTATTTCAACATGGCAACTCAGGTGTTACTATTCAATATTGTGCATATATTACAGCTTCTTCTATTTGATAATATCCTTGCATATAAAAAATGTTACGTCATATATATATATATATATATTTTTCTATTTCCTATGGGTTTGAACGAAATTTACGAACCAAAAAACACCCTACAATTTTGAAGATGCTTTACATTTGGACCAAAAATAATCTATTAATATATATTAATATGATCACTATTGGAATAAATATAAACAAATTCTCTTTAAACTTGAAGTTGTCTTTGTTGACCCCCAAGTATATTACATAGCTGAGACTAAATATTTGTTTCTCCCTTTGTTTTCCCTCCTCTATACTTACCTGTTTTTCCCTTGTCTTCTTCCCCTCTATTATCCCTTTCTGGTTCTATACTTAGTTACATTTCTATGATCATGGCTTCCTGGGTTGCAGATGCTCATCTTCATCTATATCTTCACATCATGAGCCCGAACGACCGCTGTCCCTTTCAATAATTAGCCAATTATCTGACCACCGAGTCCCGGGTTAGTGCTATCGAACACTTATTCCCCTTGTTCCGTCATATACATCTTGCACCCAAAAAATTTCATGATCTGCAATTTATTCTCTTACTAGTAAGAACTCACCAGGGGTTCGAAAAGATTGGCATTAATAAACAAACAATAGATGTTGTTCTGTGAGATACTTACCCCTTTTTCTCTTTTCTCGTTCCTGTCTGTTATCCCTTTATAGTTATATACTTAGCCATCTTTCTATGATCGCAGGTTCCCGGGTTGGCAGACTGACAGATATTCATTTCCATCTATATCCTCACATCACGAGTCTGACCGACCATTGTTCCTTCTAGTACTTAACCAATTTTATGGTCGCAGTTTCTGGGGTTGGCCCTATCGAACTCTCCTGCTGCTTGTTCTGTGATATACATCTTACACTCAAAACTTCTATGATCTACAATTCCACCCCAGACTCCTCGAACTCGCAAGCTTCACTCTACCCATGTTCACAAAAGTTTCAAAGCATCTATCGCTACCTTCCATCCCCACTACCTTCACACCCTTCCCAATGCACATTAATTATAGTTTTACCAGTGACAACTCAACACACTGCTACAAAAAAATTGGCATTACCAAGCAAAAACCTCGAGGACATCCCCCATTAACACGCATTAAACTGCCATTTACGGTACTCTGAACGACCATCGTTTCTTTCCATACTTACCTAATTTTTTCCATGTGTTTCGTGATATGCATCTTGCACCCAAAAATTATGTGATCTACAATTCCACCTCAGGATCCTCCAGCTCGCAAGATTCACTCTACAAGGGTTCAAAAAAAGTTTCAAAGCATTTATCACTCCCTTCCATCCCCACCACATTCACAACCTTCCCAATGCACATTAATTATTCCAGCCTCTAGTTTTCACTTCCATTGTTCAGTGACCTACAATTAGCACCCAGACCTCCGCGATATACAAATTGGCTAGCGGACTCCCACATCTTCCCCTCTTCCATGTTACACATTATGCATTCAAAAGTTTTGAGCCATACAATTTGACCGTCGGGGCCTCATGTCTTCTGGGGAACCCTTTTCACCCTATTTTGGATCCTGAGGTTATCGTGTTCATGAAATCTCCAATTCCTAGTCACTGTTTCCTATACCCGCCACCTTCGTACTTCTTTCAAATATGTAACAACAAAGGTTTAATGCTAATAGTTCATCATGCAACAACTGTAAAGACCGTCATTAATAAGAAAAAGGGCCGACAAGACAATTTACATTGACTATCACTACACAACTTGCCCAGAAACATGTAGAAAAGATCATGCTAGGTAATGGGATATCTATTAAAAATTTCAATATATTAGTGAAAACGAGTTTGGCCTACCATTTCCCTATTCCATTCTTAGCCACTTTTTTAATTTCAGTTTCTCGGATAGGAGGGCTCACGATTGCGCTTCCAATTTTTTGTGGCCTGCAAACAGTACCCGAAGTTCCGAGATATACAAATGGACATTTGGACTGTCCCATCATGCCCTCTTCCATGTTATGCGTTTTGCACTCAAAACTTCTGAGACATACAATTTGACCATCGAGCCCTCACCTCTCATGGTTATACCTTGTAACCCTATTTTGAAGCCCAACCGGCCTCTTTCGATAATTAGCCATTCCTTAATTGCTCTTTCCTATCCTCGTGAGCTTCGTACTTATTTCTAAATATGCAATTAGTAAGCTTTCATGATAACAACTCATCATGCAGGAACTGTCAACATTGTCATTAATGAGCGAAGCGCTCGAGGAGATCTCCCATTAATACGCATTGAACCAAGATTTGCGGAGAGTTATATTATTCCTTCCAATTGTTCATCTCAAACATCATGGAATGTCTTTCACGGGTCATTGCGTTGGCACATTCACTAAACCTCTAATCCTTAATTGCTCTTCGTCATACCCACCATATTCGCACTTCTAAGTATGCAATTACTAGTCTTTAATGCTATCAATGCATCATGCAACAACCGTCGAGATTGTCATTAATGAGAGAAAGGTTCGAGGAGATCTCCCATTCACACACATTGGACCACGATTTGCGGAGGGTTATATTATCCCTTCCAACTCTTCATTTAAAACATTGTCTGGAGCAAATGAACGTTATCATAAACTTATGGCAGCAGCTTGACAACAGTTCTGTGGAGATACAATGAATATCTTTGGACGTGAGGACCATAACTTCTAGTTGTCCAGGGCATACTCTTACTATTCATCCTGCTCTTCCCAGAACGAAGTGATTTGGACCTCTGGAATCGCTCATGCAGGTTGCATCCCTGAGGTTTTTTACTGTAAGGAGGTGGTCTCTTGGTGTGCCAAAAAAATATATATCAATCCAAAGAATTATTCCACTACCCGACCATTCTCCTGTTTCTTTGTCACCTCTGGTCTTCCGCAAGATGTTAAGATTGTTGGAGCCAACATTGACCTTCAGACGACAAGACTGCAAGCAATTCCTACAAAAACATGATAACGGGTTGGACCTCTTACTCGAGTTCCTGGAAGACCCGACAACAGTTCCTAAAGATATCACAAAGTTGTAGGTCAATTCGTTTAGAAATCCATTCCATGAAATTGCTTGGCTATTTACAAGAATAACGAGACACGAATCCACAACAAGCATTTCCTGCATGTCTATTTATATTTTGTATTTCACTATCAAGGAACAATCCATTTTTGATTGGGGGAAGCTAATTTCCATTGAAATTTGTTCCCAATTGTCACGATTCAAAGAAGAGAATAAATTTTATATGTCATCCTACTTGGTTTTCGCGATAGCGCATTGCTGTCTATTTCCAAAACTATTTCTGTCCAAGAAGATAAACTGTGAATTTGACCCAAAACTTTATGGTACCATGCCTTGTGGAGGCACAAGGCATCCCATTGTTTTTATGAGGTTTTTAATGACTTTGTCTCGGTTTTCAAAGATTTATTGTTAGGAAAGGATGCTCCCTGGATGTCTGGCCAGGCAACCAAGTTTTGGGATAGGCAGGGGACACTTGAACAAATGAAAAATTATAGTGTAATAATGATTTTTGGCTCCAAGGAAAATACTTCTTTCCTTCCATGTCACATCACGGACAATATGTTTGTTGCAAAAATAACAAGGAAATACAACTACTGGTTTCATTTTTTCCATGGCTAGAGAAAAAAGTAGTTCATTCCTCTACCTTGAAAATTTGGGGACTTAATGTTCATGAACATCAACAAGATTGATGAATTCGCATGCCATTTCAAGAACTTGAACCTAAGATATGTTGAAAGTCTAAGAGGATTTGACCCTAATGGGATTTTTCTAGAACATTTACTAGCAGTTGGATTTAGTAGGTATTTTATGCATACACGCTTGAACGAAGACAGAGACAATGATGACAACTCTCTTTCTCCTGATGATGGTATTGCAAAGAAAAACTGAATTGTGCAGACAACAGGGAAAATGCTCCGGTGAGAAGAGTGTCCACTCCTCGGCCAACACTCCCAAGAGCATGACATCATGGAGCATCGATTCAATGGCCCACCCCAGTAAGAAAGCAACCCATAAATCTTCAAACGGAGGAGGAGATAAGAACCCTCCTCGCAGAAAAATTGATAGTTCTCATAAGATTCTCGTGATGAAGAAGAGAAAAAATGTTGTAGGGTAGGCGAAAGAGCCTGAAACTGAAAGTGAGAACATGCAACTTGAGACTATTGTGGATGACATGTTCCACAAATTTGACCAGCCTGTAGACGTGATGCACCATAGTTCCACAATGGAAATAGCTGAGACCAACATTTTTGACGAAGATGAATCCTTTGTATTCCAGAGCATTGTTTTTTACAACCAATCTAAAAGTTTAATTATTGAAAATAGAGATGTAACAAATAAGAAAACCAAATATCATTAAGAGATTAACCTTAGGAACATGCAGTTGTCCCAAATCTCTCGATTTCACCGAGCAACCGCAGATTCTCTTGATGATTCCATTGGAGGAATTGAAGCGGAGAATGCAAGACCGAATGACCGAATCAAGGAATTGGAGGAGGCTTTGATTCCTACCCCATTGTTTTCTAGTCCTTTAGCAAAACTTGTGCCTGCCACCCTTGCAGCCAAGTTAAAAGGATCCTCCATCCTCCTCACATCTTGTAGAGGCTATGCAGAGAAGAATATCAAGAAACGAATGGATCTAATTACTGAAGCCTCAGAAACATCACAAAATATAGCTTCCTTTCGAATGAGGGAACATGCTTTGCACAAACATTTGCAGGCGGATTTAAAAAATGAAGAACATTTCTATCTAGAGACGCTGATCCTTTTTGACAACCATGTCATCAACATCTCAGATCTGAAAAGAAGACAAGAATATCTCCCCTCCCCAAACAAGATCAAACAATTAAAAGCATGTTGGAAAGAGAAAGTTAAGAACCTACATCTCATTGTCGAATCATGTGAAGAAGCCATATCAGAGAAAAAAGAATTATTCAAAAATCTGACCAAAATAAACTTAGTTGGAAGTACCAATGAGGTTCAAGACCCAAACTTAATCCTCAACTCCTTGTCCTTAACCAAGCAAGCCTTTGATGAACAAGTTGATATTTTAAAGGGGTTGTATTTAGAAAAGTTTTAAGACATCCTTGAATATGCTCAAGATGACATGGAGAACTGTCTAGTGGAGTATTAAGCACATAATGAAGAAATTGAACCTGGGGTCTGCATAGTATTTCTATCGATCTAAGGAAACTAGAAAACGAGCTTTTTAACATAGAAATATGGGATGAAATCAATGTGGCCCCCATGAGAAGCTACATTGAAGAATGGCTCCAAAGGAGAATCGACAAGCTCACCGACGAAAGGCAACAACTGGTTGGCACGATTCCAGTGGTCGTCGACGAGAGTAATAAAAAGGCATTAGAAAGCAAATAGAAAAGGGAGAAATAGATACCATCATAGTAATTCTATACTGATCACATCTTGTTTTCTTTATCAATCCAGTTATTCCACATCTTTAAATAAAAATCTCTAACCAAAGACTAATAACTTCCAAATTATTCTTTTTAGGTCTTCCTCTCTACTGTCATGCACTTCTTCTTTGTACAGTCCTATTTCTTGTACTTATTTTTTTTATGGTCTGCGAGAGCCCCAATCCATGTCTATATGACAAACGCATTTAAATTTCCAGAAATATGTAATAGATTCCATAAATATGTAAGAGACATTATCAATTTTTTATAAAATTCAAAGAAAACTAATTCGGTGACAATTTCGACAGTGCCTTGTGGGATGCTTTCGAAATGCTAAATTAGTTCTCTTTATGCATATCGATCATCTTCTTCTATTTTTAATGTGCTCATATATTTTTTTCTTTAACTATGTTGGATGTCAGGAAATTGTGTTTATTAAATTTAAATGTTTAATGTGTTGGATTCATTCCTTTTTTCTAGGAACCTTTATTTCCCTAAAAAAAACACTATTTCTATCCTTTATTATTGCTTCAAGTCATTACGCCGAAAATTTTCTAAGTTCCATATTTGAACTATACATGCCCCAGGAAAAAACTTAAACAATAGTATCACATCTATAAAAAGCGCAGTAGGATTGACATCCTCGTTCGCATATTAACCCCATATTAATATAATATTATGATTAACTAATTCGGGAATTTGGGACTCCAGTTCTTCGAGGCTCCGGCCTTACTTCCGCAATGACATTCTCCTCGGGCCATCTACCAGCCCGATGTCTTATGGCTGGCGTGTGACACACTGACACGACTCATTTTTTGCATGGATACCACTTGTACTTAAAGTTGCTTCCCACGTGTCTCTGTTGCTTTGGGCTTCGATTTCTCCCTCGGTCCCATCATAGCAATGCATTTATTTCCATTCCAATCTAGTAAGATCTACGCGGCCATGCAACACTTTTGTACATGTATTGGTTTTAAGTTAGATTTTCATGAATAATTCTTTAAAATAATAATAAAATACAAAATATGATTTATGTAAAATTTATATTTTTATTATATTTTTAGATATAAAAATTGTATTATAATTTTTTTTTTTATTATATATATTTAAAAATATTTATTTAAAATAATATTTATTGAAAAATTAAAATAATATATTTTATTTATTTTTTGCTTTTTTTGCTTTTTTTTTTCTGATTTATGTTGTTTTAACTAGAACTTTATACCTTCCAGAATCAAAGATTACAACATATATTAGTTGTAGTTGTACTGGTGCACATGCTGCCAACAAAGGAAACCAACTTCTCCACTAGGGCTTGAGGTTCCAAATTTTTTTTTCAAACAAATTATAAAGAGTCACCGTTACAAAGTTTGGACTATATTGAGTAGAACTTAAACTATGAACAACCAAAACTAGTGAACCTTATAATCTCGCTATCCATGCATAAACAAAGAAAATCAAAACGAGAGAGGTTATGAGACTTATTTTCCATTAGAACCGCTTGGAGAAGTTTGTCTGGACGAACCAGGCTAGTCTGGGATCATGACTGATTGTAGCAAGTTTTCCTGGCTACACCTCTGATGTAGATCATCCAAGTCATATTCCAACAACCATTCAAGCTTTTTGTCCATCAATTCCTTCCTGAACTTTTGTTCTTCATTGTCTGAACTTTTGTTCTTCATTGTCTCGCCAAAGCTCTATGATGAGCTAACGCTTGTCGTCCAAGAACCCGAACGGAGGAGGTAACTTGGCCTTCAGGTTGGAAGCATCCCCGGCTTCGGGATGGTGATGGATCGTAGCGAACGACGGGGAAGGATCAGTGCTTGTTTCTTTCTCCTTAGAAGCAACAAAAAGAGCATAATAACCATGATCCATGGCAGAGAAATTTGAGCACAAGGAACCACTGCTATTAACATCGGGAAATAGAGATTCACTACAACGATGACCTCTGAAACTAGAGAAACTCCTACCATCACGAAGTGGCTGAGGCATGAAACCAAACCAAATCCCATAGAGGATGAGCTAAGAGAAAAGAAAAGGAGTTCGAAGGGATAAGACCAGAAGCCAGAGGGAGGAGACCTGAAGCATAGCAACAAAGGGGGGAACAATGCATGAAGCTAAGAAGCCCTGCCAAAATAAACAACCACCGACAGTGCGAGTCCGATTGAGACCCATCAAGACCTTCACTGCAACCTTCAATTCTCCATACTTGCTCGTAGAAAATCCCACCTCACTCCCATGGATCAGAACCATGATTGAATCCAGGAAATATAGGGACAGTAAGGACGGTCCAAACTGCTTCAAATTAGTTATGAAAGCCATCGACCTCAGGGTACTTAAGAAGAGCGTCGAGAGGTGACAGGTGGATGCTTTCAGATCATGCAATTGTTGGAATAATGCTTAGTTTAGAAGACTAGATTGGGTTGGTTGAAGATTTGTAAGAGTTGTTGAGATATTCTCTCAACCTTCATAGCTATGTTTGGGGTAAGTTGAATCTGAGTTCAACTATATATGTACGTATGTATGTGTGCAATATAACAATATAAGTTTGTGTGAATACTGTTTGCCTATGTTCTTATGGATTTCATCATGGTATCAGAGCCTGGTCTGGCTTGATTCCCTCACGGGAAGGCCAGGAGAATGTGAGAGTTGTAATCGCTTATATTCTTTGTGCATATGTAGGAGAGTAGATATATATTGTTGTTTGAATTTCTAAAATTTCTGTGTGTTGTTAGCTGCTAAGAGTGGTTGTGCTACTGTGTGTAAGTCGTGAGGTTGTGCTTCTGTGTAAGCCGTCATCCAATGTTGCCATTCATTATTGCTAGAGTTCCGTCTGATTAGATCTACAGCTGCTGCCACTTTAGAGATTGGAGTGTTGTTGGTTTGTTTGTGACAGGGTCAATGTTGGGCGATTAATCGTCGTGTGCAAGACGAAAGCAAGGATCTCCGTGAAGGGTTAATCATATTTGGAGTCGCTAGAAAATTAAGAGAAGACTGTGTTCGTGAGAGAAGGAATCGCTGCAATTATATGCCAACGAGAAGTTATCAATGGAATTCACATTCATTTTTTTTGGATCCGAGAATAATGAATGATGTGTTGACCTCCATGTATTCAAGCATCACCAGCTGGGAAAAACGATTTAAAGACCATGCTCTTTTCAATGCACCAAGAAATATCATTGATGGGATTCAAGAGGGTGCTGAAAAGATTGAACTGTCTGAACATTTCTCTAAGCTCGTAGAATATCGAAATAAACTAAAAAGGCTTCAACAACTTTCCAATCCCGAAGATTGTTCTCAGAGTCGCTATTGTACGAAGTCCACGACAACTTTTGCCCCTTTCTTGGTTCCATTCATCATATTTTTATGTCAAATTGGTTATTTTTATATTTTTAAGTTGTAAAGAAGAACCAAATTTTGAACATAGTGATATAGTTCAAGCTTGTAGTTCTTGCGTGTTCTTTGGTGCCACAAGAGCATGTTACTAGTTTGATTATGTCCAGTATGTTATAAGTTGTAGACTCTTGTTGTACTTCGATGCTCCAAGATCAACAATTACAGGTTACATTTACCTGGTGAGTTTAAATTTTTGTGTGTAAGTGTCTATGTAAAAATAAGAACTTGTATTTTGATGCAAGCTGGTAGCCCCGATATCAAGTACATTGTTTTTATTGGAAGTCACCTTGTGTAAAGGAATGTTGAGGACATTCTGTATCCAAACTTTTCTTCTAGATACTGAAGGATAGCCAAAAGAAAAAAATCCGACAGATGAAGGCATGTTCATAGAATGCATCAATAATTGTCAACTTTTATCACGGAAGCCCCAATGAGCCAAGTTGTCAAATTGTCCAGTATACAAGTGCAAGAAAGATGGTCAGAGGCGTTTTGACTTTAAATGTGTTGATGGAAAGCTCGAAGAAGAGGAAGAATAAAGAGCGGGAGTCGTGTGATTGCATAGTGAGTTTCAGTGCTGATGAAGACCAGACAGACAGACGAAAGTTCCAGTGTTGTAATTGTGATTAAGTATTGTAATTTGTAAAGTAAGCATTAAGGGAGGGTGTTGGAATAATGCTTATTTTAGAAGACTAGATTGGGTTGGTTGAAGATTTGTAGTAGTTGTTGAGATATTCTCTCAACCTCCATAGCGATGTTTGGGGTAAGTTGAATCTGAGTTCAACTATATATGTACGTATGTATGTGTGCAATATAACAATCTAAGTTTGTGTGAATACTGTTTGCCTATGTTCTTGTGGATTTCATCAGCAATATAATGTCAAGATGACACCCCATCCGGGGGTGTTTCCTGATTTTTGTTTTCTGTTGTTAAGAAGGGAAGTAAGTTTTAATTCTTGCTACTAGTTTTTCATTTTTTTTTGGTATTTTTCTCTTTTCTCTCCTTCTCAATGCAATCCCGCATAAGGAAATCAATGAAGACTGGTTGGCTGTTGAAATTCAGGATTATAGGGGTGTCATTTGCCAGAGAGGAAAGGTGCTTGGACTCTAGTTTCATGACCTGTCAACTTTTGCCTTTATTTGATTCTGGGTTAGAGACATTGATTCCTTTACATGATAATTTCTCTATTGATGCTTTAGGAAAAATTTCTATATTTATGCTTTAGGTTATGATTTCTAGGTATACATAAGGTCTGATGACAATTTCTATGCTCTTTCGGAGAGATATTTTAGAGACGATTTAGTTTTTTTTCATCAGTTTCACTATTCAAGATTGGTTAAGATGGAAAATAGGGATGTCTAGGAATTTCAAAGAGTATTGAGAAGACATGAGGATCTCATCCAATCCAATAGAAACATGTTCCTCTTTGTGATCTCTAATGTTAACGAGAATGAGTGTATATGTATTTATCGATAAGAATACATCATGCGTTTGCATTTGTTACTTCAAATCAAGAAAACAATCGATATCCTTGAGGTAGAATGTAACATTCTTTGTAACCTAGCTCATACTCTATCTACTACTTCAAACAACAAGAATTCAAAGAATTTTGTCCAAGTTGAGATTAAAGAGGAGGAGATAGTCCACCATGTCAAGGACCCAAGCGAAATTGAGAAGCATAACTCCCCTCAATTTGATAATAGTCAAGAAGAAGTAAAAAATAATGTTCATGTTTATCGCTAATTTTATGTGTTATAAGGTTTTTAGATGTTTTTGTGAAGTAGGTCATTTGTAGGTGAACTTGGAACATATACTTGTTAGTTTGCTGTAAGCTTCTTTTTTTAACCATAAACAAGTGTTTATGTTCACAAAATATCCTTCAATTAACATTGTCTAAGCTATTGTTACCATCCACTTCATCTGTTTGAATATATAATAATTTTTTTTGTTTTGGTTTAAAAAAAATATAAAAAGAAAAAATAAAAATAAAAATAAAAACAATTTTTAAATTGAAAATAAAATCAAGTTTAGGATTTCTTTATACATCAATAATATTACAACCAATCAATATATATATGAGAAAATACTTTCTTTTCATTGTAAGAGATAATACTTTCTTTTCATTGCTCCTATTTAAATAATATCATGATATATTAAAGATTATATGTTATAATATATAATTCTCTTAACCAATGCTAACTAAAGATCATGATATATTAGAGATTATAACCAATGTTATAACAATATTTTTTTTTCATTATTATTTAAATAAATATCATGATATATTAGAGATTATATGTTATAACATATCATTCTCTCAACCAATGCTAACTAAAGATCATGATATATTAGAGATTATAACCAATGTTATAACAATACTTTCTTTTCATTGTTCTTATTTTTTCATTGTTCTTATTTAAATAAAGATCATGATATATTAGAGATTATATGTTATAACATATCATTCTCTCAACCAATGTTAATGCTAGATAGTAAGTGTTTTTGTAAAGATGTATTTAAGTCATATTAACAGTTTCAAAGCAACATATGAGATATTCCTATCTCACTTTTCTTGGGATTTTTAGAAAAGAATGTGAAATTGATACTATGTAGTGCATCTTCACTAATAAATTAGACATTGTTATTAATACCATTTCATTAAACAATTTATTTATTACATAAAATATTAGGTAAAACATTATTTAATCTAAATTTATATGATTAAAATATGATGTAAAATATAATGTAATAACCAAAATAAATCATGGAGTCCAGTTAACAAAATTATGGTATAACACTTCGTTTTGTGGAATGTTAAAGAATATCCCTAATTATTTTTTTATATTTCTAAACTCATTTGTTGATCAACTTCTTCTCAATACACATTTTTAATTAAGAAACCCCCTTATTTATTTATTTTTTTTAAAACAAAAATGATTGAATTTATATTAACATAATGTTACAACCTAGCTAAACAACACTCCAATACATCAAGCTTTCAAAAATGGTCAAACTAAATTTGTTATGTTGCAAGCTTACAACCTTCCTACATATAACTTCCTTATTTATACTAGCTTTTTTTTTCAAATTTTTTACAAGTATGAACTCTGTCATAATCCCATAACAACAAAGAAATTTTAAAAAAACATTAAAAAACTGATTTGTTATGTTGCAAGCTTACAACCTTCCTACATATAACTTCCTTATTTATATTAGCTTTTTTTTTCAATTTTTTTACAAGTATGAACTCTGTCATAATCCCATAACAACAAAAAAAAATTAAAAAAACATTAAAAAACTGATTTAAAAGAGTTTGAGCTCAATATCCACATGGTTCTAACTGATTGTATCCATGATTGGTATTTGATGAAGCTATTGTACCAAAACACCAACCTTCCTTGCATTTAATCCTACAAGATAAGCCCTTGATTCTGGGCCATATTTTGAAAACTCATTAACTTTTCTACAGACTGTTTAAGAAGTTGATTCTCTTAGCTTAGCTTCCAAATTGCATTTGCTTCATAATTAATCATATTTTGAAAACTCATTAACTTTACTACAGACTGTTTAAGAAGTTGGTTCTCTTTGCTCAGCTCCCAAATTGCATTTGCTTCATAATTAATCTTTTCCATTATTATGGAAACTTCCCCCATAGCTTCCTTCAAGTGGCTATGGACTTCCAAAAGAGAAATGTTGTTTTTATTAGCCATAATTCCAATCTCCTAGTACCTTAATTGCCTCTTTACCTCATGAATTTCACACCTAGAACACTTGCAATCATTTTTGTGGCCACGCCACATTGTTACTCTCACTTGAATATCAATCAAGTATTCCTGATCCATGAACATAACTCTTGGTTTGAAATTGATGACTAACCACCGAACCAAACTAAATGTGCACAAGGTGAAGTGCCAAACAAAGAGAGGAGGACTGTATATCCACTCTAGGGTGAATCACTTGGCTCCCAAAAATATCAAACAGAAAAATCCACCTACACAGAGAGGTTTTCATAGATGGAACATGGATACAACTCCCCAACCACATCGCTGGAGTTAATATTAAGTGGTCCGACCCATCGTAAACTGTGTCGATGATCAAGTGTCATGAGATTAGCTTGAGGTTCCCTTCGTGCTAAGGGGGCGCATTTTAAAGGAGGGTAGAGTGGAGGGGGGTGCGCGGGTTTTGGGTCTTTCCCCTCCATGCACTGCACCACTAGTTGTTTAAAAACCCTAACCCTTCTATACTCATTTTCATTGGTTCAACTTTTTCTGGGCGTGGTTTCAAAATTCGCTGGCACTAAACAAAACAGAATATTGGCAACAAAAGACAGAACCAGAGCGGTTCTCCGTTCAATATTCATTGGGGTGATTTCCTTTCTACATTTCTTTGGATACATGCTAATGGAGGACAATTTCGCATCACAAAACTGTTTCTTTTTTTGGATCAAAACGAGACTCCACTTCCACACCGAACAATGTCCACTTGTGCAACGGTTCTTTTTCTTTTAATATGTTCGATTAGAGCCAGAAACTTCCAACATTTATATAGGGAGACCTTTGATCAACAGGCTCGATAGGATAATCTTGTAATTGATGGGACGATTTATTTCATTTAACCACTTGAAACGGATCTGAGAATTCTAAAGTGGTTGATCCTGGCATAGTTTTGCCGAAGCAAGGAACCCCATACGTCCTTATGCAATTTTCATCTCATAAAAAAGGATGATACTCAATTTGGCATAGAAGACGAATCATATTCATCTTTGAAACCCTAGAAAACAAATCGCCCAGCTACCTAACCTACGTTCGAAATACTGCTGAGGTCGTCTCCTTGTCCAGTTCGTATGAGGTGTTTTCCCTCACTTTCATGGGGTCTTAGTTCAATTTCGTGGGCGTTCTTTGCACAGACCAGAGATTTGCAATGAACACAATCTTTCACGAAGTTGCAGGGTGATATGTGGTATAAATTTTTGAGAAATCATGTTGCGTTGATGTGATATATTCAACGCCCATGTCCAATATTCGGTCTGGTAGATTCTCTTTTTGCACGCACATATTAGCTTGAAACGTTTTGTTTCCTTCTTCGAATTTGTTTCCAGCAGACCCTAGCCGAGTGTAATCAGCAGAGTTCTTATTAAGTTTGCCGATTTGGTGGAGAGACTTTCCATCAATCTTGCCGAAGTCATCGAAGCAGTTGCCTTTAACTTCGCCGATTGAATCTTCGCCCATTAAGTTTTCCGATTCCATCGCTGCACTTTATCATGTTGTCTTTAATATTGCAGATGGCTTATGATTTCATCTGAAGTCTTCTTTAAGTTTATTTTCTTTTGATTATTATGTAAGATTTTTTTATTTATTACTTTTAAGACACGTTTTCTTTTCCCTCTAAATTCAAACAATTTAAAATTAATTCTGAATTTTCATTTTAAAAAGGCTGAAAAAGATTTAAACTTGAATGACCTGTATTAAAATCAATAATGCTAAACTTTATCAATTTCCTATGGGAGGCAAGAAAACCAATTTGCAAACATGTGGTTGAGGCTGTACGAAAAACTTTTAAATCTTCATAACTTTGTAGCACGTCCTCCGATTGGGGTGCTTTCTTGTGGGCTGTTAAGAGCACACAGAGGCGCTCCTGGTGAGCTCACTAACCATGTCATACAAATATTTTATCTGTAGAAGGATCGAGGCGACCGTTTGGGCAAGAAGCCCTAGGTGATTTGTTTTAACCCTTACGGGCCTTGGATTTCGATTCCATGAGTTGTGTTAGAATCGTAATGCCGGAAAACATATGACTAGAATGCTTTGAGAATGAAAATTTAATTTTGACAGACACCGAAATTTGTCCTCAAAGATATTTTTTAAATGGAAGTTTGGGTCTTGCGTCTGCTAGTGCTTCACCCAAATTAAATTTTGTCAGTTCCTCTACCATCTATGATGTATAAGGACTTAGTTCATCCATTCACGTTGAAGTAATGTGTCAGTGGAACAAAATTATAAATCTTCCAAAACAATAAACTAATGTTCGGAGCGCTTAGTATTGTCTAGGAGCTGAGACGATCAAATTTCTTTCAAAACAATCAATTAATGTTCGGAGCGCTTAGTATTGTCTAGGAGCTAAGGACTTGGGATGCTTGCAAGGAAGATGCTACATGGGTATGACATCGTGCTATATTTTGGATAAAATCTTGTGCTAGGTGTTGATCTTGTTGCTGGCGTCCAGACCTATAAGGAGTGAGAGAAAGGGGCATCTCAGAGGGCGCAAGAGGCTAAAAGACAAAACAAACTTCGAAGGGAAAGAAACCAATGGAGGAGTGCATGGCCCAATTGTAACTATGTTGGAGAATATGAAAATAAGTGTTGTAATTAATCATGCCTCCACAATAGTTTTTGAATGGTATGCCATAGGGTAACCTCTCTGTTTAAGTATAGCTCCAATGGTGGGCTGTGATGCATATGTCTC
This sequence comes from Picea sitchensis, assembly GCA_010110895.2. Taxonomy (NCBI): domain Eukaryota; kingdom Viridiplantae; phylum Streptophyta; class Pinopsida; order Pinales; family Pinaceae; genus Picea; species Picea sitchensis. The sequence continues at coordinate 44,560 of SNQJ01S0026018.1, forward strand.
AATCTCTGAGGGTGGGTTCATATCAAACAAACAGAGAACATGTGTAGAGCATAATGCAATCTGAAGCTAAGCAAAGTAGTGCCCACCATTTCCCAGAAAACTCTTGAGGTCATGGGAATTGGAGTCTGTTGGCCATTGTGCCAAACCTGTACGCGATATGGATCTAATCAAACCCCTATTGTGTCCAGTATGAGTCCCAAATACTGAACTGATGTTTTCCCAAAATAGGATTTATTCACCTGAAGTGTATGTTCTCGTAGTAGATCAAGGATGTTGCGGACGTGTTGAAGGTGTTATGTTTAAGAAATATTGAATACCAAGCTCTCATCAAGATAAATGACCATGCACTTACCGAAATGACTTTTTGCATTCATCCGAACTTGATGGTGGCCAATCATCCAATCCAACTTTGTGAAGTAATAAGCCCCTTGTAAGTGGTCCAACAAATTCACAATCCGAGGTAGGGGGTCGCGGTTTGTAACAGTAGTTTTATTAGGGGCATGGTAGTTGGTCTCTAGGATCCATTCTAAGTCATCCTTGTTTCGGATAATAAAGGTGGGGGACACACATGGAGACGATGAAGGTGGAATAAGGTCCGAGTTCAAAAGTTGACCAATTGGGCATTCTATCTCAACTGCTTCTCGAAAAGCGGTGCAATAGGATGGGGCATTGGGAAAAGAAGAACGGGGAATTAAATCAAGTGTGTGCTCAATAGAGTGAGACGGGGACAGTCCCATGGGTTGGGTGTAGACAACTACAAAATCATGGAGCAAGGGAGCCATGGAAAGGGGTACATGTTTAGTCTAGATGTCTTGGTTAATGGGGCGAACCAAGCACAAAGAGACACATTGGTTCAGATTCACTTTCTTAACGACCACTTTTCCGGTGATAGACCGGGTGGTTTTAAGAGAAGAAGAAGTAAGCACATAGGTGTGCTCCTCATGTTGCAAGTGGTATTGATGAGATTTAGCATGATAGATAGTGTGTCAGGCCTGTTGGTAGGGAAGGCCAAGTAACAAATTTGCATAATCTAGAGGACATACATCACATGCCACAATATCCCTGAAAGGGATAATAACAAAGGTCATCACAGAACATTGGGAGACAGTGAGACGAGGGCCTTCCTTTTGTACCCAGTCTAGTTGATATGGGGTCGGGTGCGGAATGGTGGGGAGGTGAAGGCATTGGACCAAGTACTGGGCTAGGAGGTTCTTTTGGCTTCCGTTGTCCACCACGAGAGTATCCAAATCATGCTTTATCTAACAATTATGTGTAAACATGGGCACATAAGAGGTGTTAGGTTCAATAGCGGTCATCAAGATCAGAGAGGGGTCATCTTCTGTAGGATTTTAGAGAGAAACTATGTCATGAGGTTTAGGGAAATCTAGCTGAGCCACCTCTACAAATAAAGTCTTGTTAGTGTGAATATTCGTAACTGCTCGACAATCAACAGATGCATGCGATTTGGTCTTTTGAAAGGTACACTAGGGTGGACTTTGAGGTGTGGAGGAGAGATAGGGAAAACATTAGAATGAACAATATGAGGATGACCATATCGGATTTGGTGAGAGAGGATTTGAGGATCCACTTTATGCTCCACTTCCAAGGCCCCGAGAAAGGCCTTGTCCAACGAAGGACTACAAAAAATAATCAACTTCACGATAGCAAACTATTAATATATCATAATTAAATTTAACAATCAATACCTCTTCCAGATAAAAAAATGTGTAGCTAAATGCCTAAATTGTAGAAGACATCGATGTAGCTTTGTACTGACTGAGTTGCGAGTTGTTAGAGTTACAACCATTTAGTAATGAGGTTATAGTGATATCCCGTGGGATAGAAGAAGTCTCTTAATTCCTGGAAAAATCCATCCCAAGAAATGATGCGCGTAGGCATTGTAGCTATTGGCTCACCTATCTCGATGACCAACGAACAACTCTCAAGATGAGTATCCCACCAAGTTTGCACAATTCCCCCCAACTGCAAGATTGTGATATGAAGCTTCATGTCCTCATCCATCTCAGGACATGTCTTGAAGTAGGTGGACAGACTACAGATCCAAGAATCGACAGTCTCTCCATTCATTTGGACCGAAAACTTGGGAAATTGAAAATGTGTATCGATTTTGATGGGTATTGGAGCTCGTCTTTGCTGCAGACAGAGTAACTCGTGAACAGCTAGAGCTAAATCTTGAATTGGTGTAGACACATTGGACATTGAGTCCTTTGTGGATAGTTATTTATGAGGCGTTATGATTTTCATCCACCATTTGGTTCAATTTGAAGTTGGGCACTATGAACAAGGACAATTTGAACCTGGGCGCACTTAGATGAGATCCTAGGCTACCAGGAGATCTAGAACAGAGGACAAGAGTGCCAAATTGTAGTAAGAAAGGAGAAACAAGGCCAAGAATGCTAGACGCCCTCTAGATATGAAGAATGTAGAGAGAATGGAAGGATAAATAGACCAGCTGCAACAACTACTGCATCCATGGGGAACTATGCACCATTTACACACCTCAAGGAGGCTATGCACACTGCCACAAACCAATTGGACACCCTGAGAGATACACACAAGAGGAAATATTGAAAACCCTGAAGAGGGCACATTGAAACCCTATGAAGAGGGAACACTAAAACCTATAGTGAAACCCTATGAAGAGAGCATAATGAGACCCTATGACAAGGGAATAGTGAAAAACCCAAAGGAGGGTGTGTAGAAAAATGTTGAGGAAGAGCGTTCAGATCTAAGAACATGAAACACAATATTTTTTTTTTTGAAACTGGTGGACGGGTGCTTTTCATCTAATTCTAGATGTTGAAAAGAAGATTGTTGAGATCTAGGCTCTGATAGCAATTGATCTACACGCATATATGAAACTCAAATAAAAAATAACATGTGTTATCTAAGAGCAGAGATAAACATAAACAAACAAAGGAAAAACAAAGAACAAACAATAAGAGAGAAAAACAATTAGACCAGAAAAACACCATTAGTTTGATTGAGTGAGAGGAGTGCCTTCTATAAGCAAGGAAAATTTTCCTTCTTGTTATTAGTTTTTTACAATAGAAATCACAGAAGTGAACTAAAGGCTCACGATAGAAATTGCTAAAGAGAACTAAAGGCTTGCAACAAAAGTTGTTGAAGTGAACTAAATGTCTACAATAGAAATAGTTGAAGTGAACTACACATTAATTATGGAGCACCCCCTCATCAGGAGTGGCCAAGGAAGTGGTGCACACTTCTTGGTGTCTCATCAAACATTGCTCTACAACTGCCTTCATGAAACATAGAATCCAATGACGATACAACAACATGCAAAGGTGGCGAACGGGAAGTTGTTTTGGGATGTCTATCTAAATTCTTAGGCTTTAATACTGGAACTAAGCCAAGCACTGTTTCTTTTGAAACCTTACATCATGTTGGAATTAATTGCATTCCCTTTCTTGGAATGCTCATTCTCAAATCGTACGATGCCTATTGATCCAATGGTTCTAGATCCTCTATATCGACCACTTTCTTTAAGCTATGCATACAGATGAAATCTTCATCTGATGGGAAAATGTCCTCTCTTCCCTTTTCGTCCTCCGTAAAGTCCACCTCTACGTCATCCATTTTATTCGAAACTTGCACTAAATTTTAATGTAATTAAACTTTTTCAAATATGGGATGGTGAACCTTCCACGTGGATACGATTTACCACTAGCCTTTAGTTGCATGCCCCTCTAACTATCATTTGAAATAAAACCTTGAGGAAAGGTGCATGTGTGAACAAGTGCCTCCCCAGTGAAGCTCCTCGTAGGCAAAATCTAAATCTCCACCACCCATGACCATGTAGTCGATATTGGACAAGGGATAATCATTGGGATATCAAGTGCTCATCTATTATGCACCAAAATCTTAAAGCAGCCAAGATGCAAATTTATTTGTGTATAAATATTTAGTATCAATAATTTTACTTGAAAATGTATTTTAAAAATATTTTGATTTCCCAAAACCTACAAAGTCATTGATAAGAAAAGAAATTCATGAAAAATGATTTGGAATTCATTTTATTTTATTCCAACCTTGTACAAGTATCCTTGCTCAAACTTTCCACTTTCCACTCACTACTCCTTTGAAATTTAAATTTAAGCAATCCCCTTTCCACCAAAATCCTCAATATTTTATATTTACGCCGAGAGGTGCTCTACAACTTAACTTAGTATGGGGGAGATGTTCATGTAAAGTAACACATTAAATTAGTAATAAAAATTCAAAAAAGTAATAAAATAATAAAAAATTAAGTTGACTCCATGTATATATATATCTAATAATTACTTTAGTTTGGTCCATATTAACCTCAGATTTATTAAACACTCAGAGAGATCAAATCTCTAGAGGTGCAAACCTTTAACCTTTCCTCAATTTTTGCACTCTAAAAAGGTTTTCACCTCAATATATTTGATTCCCCTAGGTGCTCTTAATCCTGGGTGGTTAAGATGGATCTACGGGAGAGTTGTTCATGTAACATAACACAATATCTAGGTGCTCTTTAATCCCCGTGGTTAAGATGGACTATCTATTGTTCATGCAATATAACAATATATATTATATATAGTTATATATATATATATATATATATATATATATGAATTATATATATATATATATATATATATACATATATATATACTGTGTGTGTGTGTGTTCTCATGTAAAATAAAGCATTAAAATAATAATAAATAATAATAAATTATGTCTACTCCATATATATATTAACGATGGATCTATCAAGTGCCAAGAGGGATCAAATCTCTAGAGGTGGAAACCTTTTTTAGAGTGCAAAACTTGAGGAAAGTTTGCAAACCTTTAACCATTCCTAAAGTTTTTCACTTTAAAAAAGGTTTTCACCGCCATAGATTTATCATTTGATCCTCTATAGATTTATCATTTGATCCTCGTAGGATTAATTGGAGGGGGGTCCAATTTCTTATCTTGGAGAGATGCTAAGACAAGAAAATTGGGAGGTTATTGTGCGGTCACAACAAATTCCAAACTTGACGACTTATCAGTCCAAATTTTACCTTAAATAGAAGCTCGACCCATGCAGGCTCAATGTTGAAACTGTAGCTCTGCCTATGCAGGCTCAATGTTGAAACCATAGCTCTGATACCACAATGTAACGTCTCCATACATCCAGGCTGGGCCACATCACCCAATATCAATTTGTGACTCTCTGTAACCCTTTTGTAACATCCTTGTTATGAAATTGTAACATCATTCAACTTACTACTAAACAATTCTATTCCAAAATTCACTGCATGGATTCTACTCTAAACACAAGTATATGCAGTATCACTTGAAGTAACATGCTCAACCCCAAGTTGATTCATTCCAAACAACTTATAACAACAAAAGTAATACAAAAAAAATGAGAAAAAGCATATTGAACACACAACACTACTATGCGCGCAACCATTGTGGAATCACACACCAAATTTTTTCTCCTTGTGCATGCAGACTGCTTCCCTCTGCACACAAGTAAATCCATCCTCTAGTGCATTTTTGGTTTGAATTTACTCTTGCTACCATTCTTGGGCTGACCCAGGTTCACATCTGTTATGGTTTCCAGCAAAACCCCTTAAAACTATCGACCCTTCTAGTAAACCAGTAGGCAATGTTATCCCCTAGCTTAGGGATAACTAAGGAGATTATGTCTCGAGGCCCACAGGTTCTAGACATGGAGTATCGAGAGACATATGGACTTGAGCCAAGCCCCAAATGGCCCATCCTTCTTCTTCAATACCTTCATATTGTCAGCAGCAACAACATCCATCCCATCAGCCTGGTCCTGAAGTAGCAATGGGTCTTGCTCCATGAGGTAATGAGTCTGGGTATCATGGTATGTGTCACTCTGATTCTAAAAACATTTGAATATTTGAACTTAATTCTCTTTTTCTTCATGATGTGTTCTTGGACTTTATGCCTTTTGATTTTTCCATACCTGGGAAGATGACAAAATGCCCTAGCAAGTTGGTTCCCTTAGGAGTGAGTTTCCACTGGGTGGGTTTATGAAAGCTCATCATCCATTCCCACCATACTTATCACTTTTCATCATCTTCCCTCTCATCTATCCCCTACATTGGTTTGGTCATTGGGTTTGCCAAGCTAGTTAAGGGTTGTACCTTGCCTTGTGGGAAGAAGGGGCTAAAGGGCCAGAGGGTAAAAGTAGTTGGAAAAAGATAAAATCCAAAAGATAAAACCTTTAGATGCTTCACCTAGGGATCCTCGAGAAAGCAATAAAAGGTTTCTCAGTAAGAAAAAGGAGGGACCCATAAAATAAATAAACTCAAGACCTAGTTAAAGGACATGGGCATGTAGCAGTATGACACTACTATTCAGCTGGTCATCATGCCAGGGTAGTGGCTCTTGGTAGCATATCCAAGAGAAAGGGGGTCTCGTCATGAGCCAACCTTCTCATCTCCATGAAATGCTTGTGGGTAACACTGTCACCACTGGTCACCATGCCAGGGAAGTGTCCCCCTAATATTCTCTTGAAAGAAAAGAAAATAAGATAAAAAGTAAAATGGCATTGAATGGGCTAGGAAACATTTGCATCCATGACAAGGTGCAACTCACCCTCTTCAGAGGAACCCACAGGTAATCCCTACATTTCTCTGTCATCACTGAACCCCTTGCCCAGACATCCCCATACCATCTCATGCACTTACATGACCTAGATTGGTCTTCACCTAGAAACATCCCACACCTAAGGAGAATTATCGCAATAGGGCATCCTGAAACCCTCTCCAAACCTGGCTTGTATAATAGCATAACATCTTTGAGCACTTGTCTAGGAAAGGGGGGTTTCATGCACATGTTTAGGTAACTTGATTATTAGATGTGATTGACATTGTTATGATCTATGTGGCTTATGATCCCAATGAGGGCGTACTTGTTTTTGCTGCAGGACCACACCTGGCGGACATGTACATATGGGGAGATGATTAGCTCGAACCTCCATACAGCTAAAATCCCACCAGATGGATGTTGAAACCCCAGCCAGGGGAAAACATATACTAGAGGCTTACACTAGAGAGAGAGGAGGGCATTCCACTAGAGACAGCTTGGTAGTCCTTGACCCACGAGGTCTTTCCCTCACACCATGATTTTGGCCCTTGTAGGCCCTTGATGTCAACATTCAAATACTTGACGTTACCTAGTTGAGGTATCTAGCTTGAGGACGACTTTGGTTGGCACGTGTGGCAGTTCCTGAGGGGTTTTGAGCCCCAACGTTTGACTTGGAGGGATAAAGTTCTAGAAAGAAGGCTAACGTCACCCTAGGAGGGGCATGACATCACCCTAAAAGGATAAAATTAGGGTTTTATTTGAAATTTTTGTGTAAAATTGCATTTTCTTATGTAAACTGGCTAGGTCGGCCTTTTTGACCTAATTTTGTAATTAAAGGTCATTTTGATTGTATAAATAAGGGATTTGTCCCTTGTATCTTTTCATCATTCTTTCACTCACTAAGTGAGGTCTGAAGTTTGTCTCCTTTAAGGCTCTTTGTCTGAAATTAAGTGGTTCGCAACTCTTGGATGAGGCTTATATTGGTGTTTTTGGCATTTTTCTTGGTGGAAAGTCTTCAACTAGGCTAATTGCTAGATTATTCTTGTTGAATGTAAGTGATTTTATACAATTCTTCTTTACCTTGAATGGTTATAGTACATTTACTTTGCATTTTTCCAAGATTATGAAATTGCTAGCTTAAAACCCTAGGAGATCAAGCACATGTTATTGTCTTTGTCTTAATAGTTTTTTCACCTACTAGATTGTGCTAGAAAGCCTACCTTTTGAAGCATTGTGCTAGATCTCTACTATTTTAACACTCTAGCATCATTTGCTTCATCAATACATTATTTACTTCAAGCTTGAGCTAAAGAAGAAGGAAAATCACTAGGGCCTAGGGTTACCTACTTCCTAGTAGCCATTTTCCTTCTAGGGTTTGTTGATTGAGGTCTTGAGTTACCAACACCTTTGATCCGGATTTTATGAGAAGAACAAAATGAATACAGATTATTAAAAGATTCTTAACACATAATAATAGAGATACAGTAAAATTGGTTTTCTATTCAATAAGGAAATAAACTGAAATTGTAAAAAGAAGCGGAAAACAAGATTGTTGGAATGGTGGCGGCTTATCTCTGAGAAGAGATGTGATGGTTGCGCTCATTAGAAAGAAGATGGTTACAATGAGGCTCTGAAGGCCTTTTACAATAAACAGGAATTTCAAAAACCCTAGACATCCAAAAACCTAACCCTAGGAGATGAAGCGCCAAAAGTCATGTGGGCCCCGTTTGTGTAAGTTAGTACATCAACTTCCCAGGGTTGTAACTTTTGCATACAATCTCCGTTTTAGGCGCACGATAACTTGTTGGAAAGGTCTAACCGAGAAGAAAAATTTTCGACTGGCCCAAGACAATGCATTGGGAAATCACTTAGGCCCCAAATCCCCAAAAAACGTCGTTTAGGGCCTCAAAACGACCCCAGAAGTTTGGAACCTGAAAAACTGTTGAAAGACTACCAAGGTGGAAAACTATTTTTCGAGCCAATGGAATAGGTGGGTGGCCACCGATATACACCTGGATCAATCCTCCCTCATTAGGAAGTAATGGTCTCCACTACATTGAGTTCCCCCATCAGATGAGGAAATTTCTATTGAATTTGGCCCCGGGTGAGCCACTTTCCTTAGTGCAGGAGTTGTCCTACTTTGACGACTCGATAAAGATAGATCCTTTGTTGTCAAGTTCCCTTGATATATGTGTCCACAAACTGATCATTGGATGCCTATTGCATGCAATCAGGGTTGAGATCTGTTGGTGTCAATTGCTTTGCTATCTCTGAGGTGTCCAATAATGGTGGGAAATATGGCCAAAGGAGATCCACGTTGAAGACTAGATGCAGACCAAGGAAGGGGGGAATGTTGAGCTCAAAAGCATTGTCACCCATAGCCTTGGTGATGGTGCACGACCCATAATGGAGTGGGCGAAGCTTCCGATGGGGCCCTGCAAGGCGTTCTCTCTGCAAATGCAACCAAACTTTGTCGCCTACCTCAAACTTATGTGGCACTTGATGTTGATCATGGCGCTGCTTGTACTTGGCATTAGACTTATGTAGAATATCCTGAACCTATTGGCGGATGTGCTGGATCCGCTCAATGAACCAGGTGGCTCTGTCATATTCTGGTGGAGTAGGGAACGAGTTGACCAAGGTGGTGTCCAGGTGTAGTGCAACATCCATGGGGCCCAATGGTTGGAATTGCAACCCCACATGAAAGGGGTTGTGGCCAGTTGAGCTATGCAGGGCTCAGTTGTAGCTATGTTGGACATAGGGAAGACTCTCATCCCATGTGTGAGGGTGTTTTGAATTGTACATGCGTAGGATATGTATGACCATCCGATTGACAACCTTAGTTTGGCCATCTGTTAGGGGGTGGAAGGTAGTGGATCTGGTGAGTGTGGTATCCAGTAGTGACCAGAGGCTTGACCAGAATGATCTGAGGAACCGACTGTCATGATCTGAGATAATGTTTTGTGGGATCCCAAAATGTACCCATACTCATTCAAAGAATATCTTGGCAGTGGCTTCTATTGTGGTGTTCTTCTTGCAGGCAGCTAGAATCGCCATCTTGGAAAAGTGATCAAAAACCACAAAAACACAGTCATTTCCCCTCTTAGTGGATAGGAGGCCCGACATGTAGTCCATTAAGATGGATTCCCATGACCTATTAGGATTAGGCAGAGGGGTGTACATGCCCTATTTCTTAGTGGTCAGTTTGGAAATATCACAGGCAGTGCAGGACCTGATATACTTGCTAATATCCCTTCAAAGTTTCAGCCTGTAGAAATGTTTCTGCAGCACTGCCACTGTCTTTTCGATGCCAAAGTGTCCTGCCACCTAACTGTAGTGAGATTCCAAAATCATCTTCACACACTCGCTTGATGGAACACAAATATGGCCCAGACGACACAACAACCCATCCTGAAGATAGAAATTAGCGACCACTGAGTTGGCGCCCAACATTTGATAGGTGGTGGAGAAGTCAGGGTCTATCTTGTAGAGGTGGGGCCATCCAGAGGTCTCGTGGCTGCAAGAGTCTAGCACCATTGTGAGTTTCGTGACTAGAGGTCGACTAAGGTAGTCAACAACTCGATTGGTACTTCCTGTTTTATACTTGATGTTGAGGTGGAACTGTTGTAATTATGTTGACCACTTATGATGGTGGTCATTCTGCAATTTTCCTTGGGTCTGCATAAACTGTAGTGGCTTGTGATTAGTGTGGATGACTGTCTCCTTCCCAAGAATGTAATGTCTCCACTGGAGGCAGGCTTGCACAATGGAGTACATTTATTTGTCATAAGTAGGGTACTTATGGGCAACATCTGATAGTGTCTCACTACGATATGCCACGGGGTGGCCATGTTGAGTGAGAACGATGCCCACAACATAGTCTGAAGCATCTTTCTCAATCTCAAAGGGATGTTCTAGGTCCGGTAATGAAAGTACCAGGGATGAGGACAGTTGCTTCTTCAATTCATCGAAGGATTGTTGTTGTGACATGCCCCACACAAATGTTTCCTTACCGCCACCCCTGGTTACTTGGCTGAGGGCCCATGCGATATGAGAGAATCCCAGCACGAACCTGCGATAGAAATTGGCGAGGCCCAAAAAGATTTGAAGTTCAGTGAGTGTGGTTGGGGTTGGCCAGTCATGGATGACTTGGATCTTGGCTGGATCCACATGCACACCATGATGATCAATGATTTAACCTAAGTAATGGACCCTGTCCATGCCGAAGGAGCATTTTTCCAAGTTTTCATATAGTTTGTGCTGTCGTAGGGTGTGCAGAACCTGTTGAATATGCTGCAAGTGTTCTGCCCAAGTCTTTTTGTAGATGAGGATTTCATTCAGATACACCCCTACAAAATTATTGGCGAAAGTTCATAGGATATTGTCCATCATCATCATAAAATTTGTTGGAGCATTTGTCAAACCAAAGGGCATTACCAGCCATTCAAAAATACGTTCTTTTGACTTGAAGTTAGTCTTCCATACATCTGTCTGTAATGTTTGGACCTGGTGGTAGCCAAAATTCAGATCAATATTATTGAAGTATTTGGCCCCCATGAGTTGATCAAGAAGGTCATCAATTCGGGGGATCAGGTACCGATTTCAAACTATGATTTTATTCAGAGCCCGATAATCAATGAAAATTCACCAGGTCTCGTCTTTCTTCTGCACCATCATGATTGGGCTCCCACAAGGAGATGAGCTAGGATGGATGTGCCCCTTGTGGAGAAGTTCTTGGATATACCTCTTGATCTCCTCATTTTCTAACAGAGAGCGGTGGTAGACTAGCCCATTGGGTAGCAGTGCGCTTGTGGTCAGATTGATGGAATGCTCGACCTGGAAGTGTAGAGGTACCCTGGTAGGAGAGTTTAAGATATCTGAGTATTCTTACATGACCTTATCCACTTGCTTCTATTGTGTGGAGAGATCGGACGTAGAGGCCCTGGATGTGGCTGTGATCTTTCGCTCACTTTGAGAGTGAATCACAAAGAAGACAATTTTTTCGGTCTGAGAGATGACCTTCCTACATTGCTTGGAAGAGATCAACGAAATCGCACTAGGAGGGACTGCCTCGGGTATCCTGTACAATTTCCTGGTCAAAGTAATAATAACACTACAAGGCCTAGACTCATATACAGCATGACATTTCCATAAATAAGGTTGGCCCAAAAGAACATTACAAACTTCGAGAGGAGAAACATCACACAATACCTCGTCTTTGAAGGTCTTGATGTCGTACGACAGGTGAAACTTTTGGCTGATGCAGAAATCACTTCCTTGGCAGAGCCATCCAATGGTGTAGGGTTGTGGGTGCGGCATTCTCGGTAGGGCCAACCACTTGATGACCTCTCCTGATATGAGGTTCTTCTAGCTACTACTATCAATGATGAAGTGCAGCGGGGTGCCTTTTACCCACATCTGTGAAAGGAAGAGGCACTCTCCTTCTTCTCGCTCGTCTGGTTCATCGAGCTAGATCTTGGTGGTAGCAACAGTGGCACTAAGTTCCACGTTAATGATCGATATTCCCCTTTCTGGTTCTGACTGAGAGTCAGAACCTACAGTTGATTCATAGGCTTTCACTTCGAGCATCAGCGACTCCTTTGAGCAACAATTAGCAGGGTTATGCCAAGGGATATTATGGAAGTCGCACCACTTCCTAGTATATTTCTTTGTCTTTATGGTTTCCTTATTTTCTTGCGGCTTGGACTGGTTTTCCTAATACTATCCATATTTTCTTCGTCCTTTGTTCTGTGGGTTGGGGCCGCCCTTTTCTAGCTTTTGTTGTGATGGGTTCGCATGCCCAAATTTTTGCGTCTTTTGTTTGAGCTTCTGCTCGATTTTGAAGGCATATCGGTAGGTCGCGCCTAAGGACAAGATGTCCAGAAATTCCATTTTGGTCTTGATGTATCTATGCAGAGAATCGTGATACTTGAGCAACATATGTTGCTCTGAAACTTTGATACCCATCTTGGTGCGCAAGGTATGGAAGATATTTGTGAACTCTGGCACTGCTTGGTCTTTTTCTTGCCACAGTGTGGTCCATTTGGTATACAAGTCGTCATAACTTCCGAAAAGGTAGTATTTTTCCTTAATAGCATCCCTGAAGGATTCCTAGGTGGCCGCGACTGTAAATAATGAGGGTTCCTTTGTTACCTTTTGCTCACAAAAAGTTTCCCACCAATATTTGACATGGGGAATCACGAGGAGCGCAAAAGTAATATTTTCTCTATTCGAAAAGTTATGGATAGAAAAAATAACCTTCTAGTAGATTCAACCACTTGTTTACAACATCTGCGTCTATCTAAAATTCAAATATAGGAATATCAAAGTTGATTTGTGCCTTGAAGGGGGCAACACCTCCGCTTGAGGAAGATGTGTCACCTGTTGGTAGCCACCGAAGGATTTGCACGAAACTATCCATCGTCTTGTTCCTCTGTTGCGTGAGGTATTCCTCAAGAAATATTTGAAAGGATGTCATCTCCCTTCATCTTTCTTTTCTCCTCCCATGAGAGTTCGCTTGGGCATGCAAGAGCTTTTGTCCTGAAGAGAAACAATCTCGAGACCCAATTGGGGACATGCATTAAGAAGACAAGGAACAGACCGCTCTGATAACACTGATCTGGATTTTATGAGCAAAACGAAATGAATATAGATTATTAAAATATGTTTAACAAAGAATAACAGAGATACAGTAAAACTGGTTTTCTATTCAATAAGGAAATAAGTTGAAATTGTAAAAAGCAGCGGAAAACAAGCTTGCTAGAATGGCAACAGCTTATCTCTAAGAAAAGTTGTGACAACTGCACTCATTCGCAAGAATATCGTTACAATGAGGCTCTGAAGGAATTTTACAATAAACAAGAATGTCAAAAACCCTAGACATCCAAAAACCTAACCCTAGGAAATGAAGCGCTAAAAGTCATGTGGGCCTGTTTGGGTAAGTTAGTACATCACCTTCCCGGGGTCGTAACTTTTGCATACAATCTTCGTTTTAGGTGCACGATAGCCCATTGGAAACATCTAACTGAGAAGAACTTTTTTTGACTGGCCTATGGCAATGCCTCTGGAAGTCACCTGGGCCCCAAATCCCCAAAAAACATTGTTTAGGGCCTCAAAACTGCCACAGAAGTTTGGAACCCGAAAAACTATTGAAAAACTATTTTTTGAGCTAGTGGAATAGGTGGGTGGCCACCGATATCCACCTAGATCAACCTTAACCATCATCCCTCTTTTCGTTAGCCCACACATTATCATTTGATTCCTTTAAGATTGTTTATGCTAAAAGTGACTCCATTAGCCCTAAAGACATTGATCTCGACCTTATGTTTGATTGATTGATGAGAATAGCCTTCAAATCTTATACCTCAAGCTATTTACTAACAATTCCTAACCCTAGATTAGACTAATTCACTAACCTTTTTGTTGTTGTTACAAAAGTAATCTACAACCAATTATTACAACAGTAAAAGATCTTAAAAGAAATTGCAAAAGTTGATTTTTGCGTTGCCTCTTTAGCTTTCGACAAATTCTAGCATAGTACTATTCTTAGATTATCATTTTTGGTCATTTTGAAGCTAATTCAAGGCATCGATTGTGAATCCATTTATATATATATACATTGCTGCTATAGTTTTTTTTTTCTTCATCTTTTATCAACTAGTTTCTTTCATTGACAAGTCCAAGGTTTTATGAAGCACTAACATCAAACTTTACTTGCAAAAGATAACGTTTTTCTTATTGCTTTGTTCTGTGCAGGTACACTTAAGCATATCATTACTTCATTTACTAAAACTTTGGGACTTTCTATTTGGTGTGACTTGTGAGAGGGGATAACTTTCTTGATATCTAAACTTTTTCCTTCTCAAACCCCCAATTCATCGGGGACGTCTCCCTTGGGATATCATCCATAAATAGAAAGAGGTTTCTTATTAAGGTGACAGTGATAGGACAACTTCCTGTTACGCCAATTTTCCCTCCTTTAGCCTTTTCCTTTGGGACAAGTACAAATTGTGTGATAACATTTTGGCACCACTGTCGGGGAACACTGAGTCAATTCTCCTCAAAGACAACACTTTTCGGTAAGCCTTTCCTCAAAATCCTTTACTTTGCAAATCTTACCTGGCAACTCCACTGAGGTTGATCCCCTCATCCCTTTGATAGTTTCAAGAAAACTATCTGGTGACACCACAAACATCCGGGAGGTACACCAACCCTCCCTAATCCTTCAGAATAAAACCTCCCCGAAACTCTCCTATAGTAAAATCATTATTTGGAGGTAATATTCCCTTGAACACAATGTCTAGCATAGGAACTCAGACTGTTAATCCAAACCAAGATAATAACCAAAATAAATGGGCATCCAAGCTCTTCAAACCACTAGACATGACAGGTATACCAGGATACCCTAGGAAAATGCCCCCTAAGTATGAAAAGTGGTTGTCTAAATTCACTGGAAATGATGTAGTAAGTGCCAAGGATCATATGAGAAATTTTTGGGCCTTCTTCCAACTTCATCCCATCAGTGATGATGCTGAACATCTAGCTATGGAATTGTTCTCTGCTACCCTCCATGTTGGCGCTAGACACGGGTACAATGGGATCCCTGATGCTAGTATTAAAACCATGGATAGGTTGGAGGAAGTATTCCTCAAATGATGGAGTATCAAGGAAGACACCAACATGATGTTGATAAGTATGAATAACCTCATGAAACAAGAGAATGAAACCGTTAGAGAATTCCATGAAAACTTTGAAAATTTGATGCAAAAAATCCTAGTAAGCCATCATCCATCTGTTAGTTTCCTTCTTTTTCTTTATACCAAATCCTTTACATGACAGTTGGGATATCTCCTCAGATATAAATCCCCTCAGAAAATCGAAGAATCCCAAGAGGTAGATACAAGGATTGAATAGAACCTTTCTTCATCTAGAGTCGAACCTTTCTCAACCCCAAGAGTCAGAATGGACACTAAACCTAATATAGTCCACAATGTTGAACCTACCTCAGACATTAGTGTTATCTTAACAAAGTTACAAATGAATGTATATGACATGGTAAAAAACCAAGAGCTGGTGATGAATAGGACTGTCAACCTAGAAAGAACTCAACAACAAGCCCCTAGGGTTCCTTACAAAGGACAATTCCAGAAAGGGAACCAAGTTTTTAGACCAAAGAATGATCAAGAGGTTCCTAATACTTTAGCCCCTAAAAATATAGTAGATGAAAACCCTTGGTGCTTACAATGTAGTGAGTCACATTGGGAGCATGAGTGTCCTTTCAACAATGGTAATCATGACCAAGTGAACATAGTTAACCATACCATTGAAAATCCTCAATATTTCCTTAGTGTTGCACTTGAAGAACATAAAGAGGGAATAAAGGAAGCAACCAGGAAGGCTTGGATGGAGGTGATAAATAACCTTGACCAAGAATCAAGAGAAAAGCTGAGGAAACAATAATTCCAAGTGTATACTAGACAAAAAATAATGAACCAACCTCTCTGTTGCGCTTCTTCTGTCACCTTAGTGAGAAAAATATAGGTGCTTTCAAGCTTAGTTGGGTCTACTGAGCAGGACAGCTGGAAGGAAAAGAGTTAGGGAAAGAAATAAAAAACAACAAGTAAGAATTAAAGTAAGAAATGTAATAACAACTAAATTCATGAGCATAGGGACATAGAAAGAAAAAGAACAATAAGACCCATGTCACCAATGATGAGGCTGATATATTAGTGAAAGAATACACCGAGGAGCAAGGGGACTATGAGTCCCTTCTTCCTCCAAGGGAGGGCTCTTGGATCCCCACTAGCAAGCTCTTCTTACAACAAATAAAAATGGAAAATGATGAAAAAACTCTTTGCAAATCCACTCAAGGGGTGAGATGGATTGCCCAATGCAATGGTGCAAATATAATCTTGGCAAGGATAGAGTCCTCAAGAGAATAATGGAAGCATAACTTTGCTTTAAATTCCTTGAAAAATGAAGTGTATCCGTGGCCTTTTTAAAGCATTCCTTTGAGTTATTGTTCAACTAGTTTGTAGTGTGAAAAGAGGCTAATTAGGGAATTTCTAGGTCTTTGACCAGCCATCCAGTCGAATCCAGTCCAGATTTGAGTGTCAAATCGGCTTGGGAGCTGAACCATAAGTGGGTGGGAGGTTGACCACTCTCATAAATACACCGTTTCTCAGGTGCACGTCTTTTTGCGATAACAGTCGTGCATCGTGCGGATGTGCACGATTTCTGCATTCCTGTTCCGCGCATGTGTGCGTGTGCCTAGTGTCTTCATAGCACCCTTCAATTTTTCACTACTTTGTATAGTTTTTGACCCTTTATGAATTCTTTGGTGTTAATTTAGGTCCATGGATGACTTCATCACTGTTTGACGATGCTGATTTCTTGTAACCATGTGCGGATGAAATTTCAGTGATAACAGATGCCCCCTAATGGATGAGGTTAGGAGCATACATATAGCTGAAATACATCAATGTTTCTTCTACTGAGAGTGTTGTTGTAAGAGAGAGCAATAGTGGGATCATCCAGAGCGATCCGTTGGACTAAAAAAGGAACCGGTAGACCCCAACCTTCCATAAGGTGTGTGAAAAAGAAAACTGTGTACAAACGAGGCGGGCATGCCCCATGCTCGTGTCATGTAACACAAAAAGAGGAATGAAGTGTTGGTGTAGAAAACTGCAACGCCCTCGGGGGCGGTCGTGATAAAGGAAGAAGACAATTCTGCGGATGAACATACTCTGAATAGTAGGTAGTGATCATGGTAATAAGTATCACCGATTATGTGGGCATTGATAGCCCAACCAAGTTCAGAGGCCTTCGGCAAATGAAAGAACTAACTGCAATAGTCGCAAAGTAAGACCCACCATAACATGAAAAAGTGTTGAGGTTGAATGTTATGGGGGTCAACGAAAATAGGGAGTAATTGTGTTTCGCCCTATGCCGTCCGAGATCTCTCATTAGGTGGGTAATGAGAATCAAGATACTGTCACTCTTCTGGAAAACTGTGTTGATGTCGATAAAAAAGTGGGACGCGACTCCCAGAAGCATATGGCTTCGTGAAATATACTAGGTGAGGTTACGAAGTGGAGGAGGTACATGGAAGAAGTCAATATGTAGGAAGACTCAAGACTGCCCTTGGTTGGAGGATATGTGAGATAAAAAGTGGCCGCAACCGTTCAACAAGGTCAAGTGTCAGGGGGATGATAAGACTGGGGATAAGTTGTGCCAAAGGCAGGACAAGGTGAACAAATTCAGAGGGCAGAGGTAAGTGGCCTATGGGATACTCTGAAGATATGGATGATGTCGACAAGAGTGGATGATAAGTAGTGCTCCAACCAAGGGTGACATGGGTTGCGGTTGGCCAAAAAAGGGAAGCAGGTCGCCAAAGGTGATGACAAAAAAGGTAATGTAATGACTGGAAATAAAGGCATTTGTACAATAAATAACAAATAATTGGGGAGAAGTGTACAAATACAAAAATGGGTGCCCTAGTGTGATATGGTTGGCCCGTGTAGGGCATGATTTGCTCAAAGAACTGATGAAGGGTGGGGTCCCATGGGTGGGTTTTTGTATGAGGTAGGTGAAAAGAAGGGAGATTGGCAGATGGGTAAACGGATTGTGGATGAAATGGAAGGTTCATGCTACTGCGGAGGTGCAGCCCGACCATAGAATCATGGAGAGATAATCTGGGAGTCCATTGGGAAAGCTAGCAAAATGAGGAGAAGGAGTATGTGGTTGATTCGCTACATGATGTAAGACTATCAGGACTCCCATCCCTAAAGGGTTTTGAAAAACAACATGAGTGTCAGAAGTGCCAAAGGCTACTATGAATGGGACAACTCATGTGGGTAAGAGTGCTACCGGGTGACAGTACTGAAGATGCAAATGGAGGTGTGGGTACTGCAGAGCCAGACATGGGGATCCTAGAGGCAAATGTCAGAGGGTGTGACTGGAAATGTAAGTGAGATTTAGAGGGAATGACTACATGCCAGTGCTGAGTATATACCTGAAGGGGTTGTGTCGATGTATGATGACCAAGTACCTGCACACATGAAAACCAAATACCC